>CAIGRE010232672.1:0-16071 GCA_903798275.1 Fraxinus angustifolia subsp. syriaca | reverse complement strand
TTTGCACTTTAGTCCTTGAACTTTCACTTTCTTCCATTTTGGTCCCTTTTCATCTATTTCTTCCAAATTACGCAATCTCCATAGAATTGCCACCTAAACCAAAATATGAGAATACTAAGTACATTTAGGTACAAAATAAACATATGAGCGCATCAAATAAGGAGGAAAAAATATGCATTTTACATTCCTATCAGTGCACCTCTCAAGTTTGGCTATTGTTTTTGTGGTGTTGGTAATGTGAATGTGGCAATGGTTTCGTAGTTGTCATGGGTGGTGGTAGCGACGGCAACGTGGTGATGGCGACAACAACATAGTGGTTTTCTTAGAGCTGTTGATGGCGATGCTTTTTATTGGTGGCGTTGGTGGTGGATCAAGTGGTTGGGGTGATTTTTTGTTAGATCTGGTAGTGAAATCTAGCAATGGCAATTGTGACTTTGTAGTTGAAAATGGTGATAGTGGTGGCGGTGAGGCTACTTTGCTTTTGGTTGTGACATGGTAAATTGGGATTGGGTGGTTAGGTGGTGGGATTAATAGTGTTTGTAACCAATTACTGAGATTGTGACCAATGCAATCGATAATAAGTGATCTAAAAACTTGAATTGTAGCTTATAAAATTTGTAATTTGTGACCAAAAAATAAATTGTGACAAAAAATAATGTGTGACCTAAAAAATGTTAATTAGTTATCGATAATTTGAAAATTTGTGACTGTCTGATAATTTGTGACCTATAATATTTGTGATTTATGATCGACAAATAAGTTGTGAGGTATAAATTTTTTATTTGTGATAGATGAACAAATTGTGACTTATAAATTTTTTGAAGTGTAGCCGTGAAATAATTTGTGATATATAAAATTTGTAATTTGTGACTTATCAATTTGGTAGATTTGCAATCATGACTAAATTGCGACATATAAAAATTGTGACTTATAAATTTTTGATTTGTGACTGTAAAATAATTTGTGGCATATAAAAAATGTAATTTGTGACCAGCTTATATGGAATTGTGATCTTAATATATTTAATTAATAAAATATATGTTTAATTTATTTATTTATAAATAAATTTTAAAAAACTCTGAAATTTGAAATTTTAAACATAATCTTTTAAATTTGAAATTGGTAATACTAAATCTCTTAATTATGAAATTTTTCCCATTTGACCTTTTTTCTGGTCATGGTGGTCCGGTGGTGCAAAATATTATGAGTGCACAGGAAGCATGAAGACGGAATTGCCCTTTGTCTCACTCAGAATGAATTTTATGTGGAGGCGAATTGGTAATTTTTCTATAATTGATAAACAATTACAGATGTCTCTTTACTGTGTAACATGCAGAATTCTTCTAAAAATCAACTGAAAATGGCTACCAAACATGGTGTTAGTCTAGCCAAAAGTTGAATTTTATTATATTTTTTATAAAAGTTGATGAAATGTATAATTAAAAGTTGACAAAAATCTTGGATCATATTAAGTGGGTGTTTGGCCCCTATTTTTTTTTTAGGAAGAATTAGTTTTTAAATAGTGATTGATGAGAGAATGTGTGGTGGAAAAGTGATGAAAAATTTTAGATTTGCGTGTAATATTATTTTATTTAAAGAATGTGTGGTTAAAAATGAGTACCGTAGAAAAATGAATGGAAAAAAAAGAAAAAGAAATAATGAGGTAAGAAAAAATTTCGAATAGTGATTGATGTGAGAGTGTGTAGTGGAAAAGTGATAAAAAGTTTTTGATTTATGTGTAATATTATTTTATTTAAAGAATGTGTGGTTAAAAATGAGTACCGTAGAAAAATGAATGGAAAAAAAAGAAAAAGAAATAATGAGGCCTCACATGGAGATGAGACCCGCTTAAATAAAAAATATATTTTATGCAATGGGTCACACCCTTTATATGAGGGGGGATGTACACCCCGATATACAAAAGTTGATGTACAAGTAGACTTTTTCCAATCCAAAATTCGATGTTATATGCTATTTTAAAATTTGAAATTAATATTGCCTTCTCCTTTCTAGTAACACAATAATTACCATGCCAATTATAAAACATAAAAGTGCGATAAATAAAAATACTCAAATACACATAAAAAGAGAAACAAAAACGAATAACGGTCCAATGTCTTGGGAACATTTTCATCCACTTTGTGCCAAAAACTAAAAGGCTCTTTCTCCAAACTTTTGTTTCTCTCATCCATTTTCAAACTAGAATCATGCTAGAAATCGTAATTTCTTATCATCTTGGTTTCAAAATTATCTAAAGGAATATGGCCTATTTGACCGTCATTAAAAAGAGTTCATTGAGAAACATGAATTTAAAAATAGTGAATTTTTGATAATATGTGGTTGAAAAGTGAAAAAAAAAAAAATCTGAAAATACGTACAGAATATTTTATTATAAAAATATGTGTTTGAAAATGAGTTTAAAAATAAATAAAATTTGTTTTAATAGTTGTCAAACAGGGCTCAATATTCACATCATAATTTTGTATAAATACACCCCACTTTAATTACATTAAAGGTCATTATCACATTTATATTCTTTTCTTAATCATATTTTAAATATTTAAAGGATCAGAAAATCTTAACCTTAATCATGATTTTCGTATAAAAATATTGTTAACATCCTTTCAAATGAGGATCAAATATATAATCGCATTTTTGTATTATTATTTATTTTGCTTATTTAAAATATAATGGACAAATAAGTCTCTTTACTCTATCATAAAGAAAATCTTGGAGAGAAATCATAACCAGGAACAATTTATGTTGATTTGAAGATAAGAATGAAATGAAAAAAGTTTGAGACTTAAATGTGATAATGTATAAAAGTTAATAACCTTTCATGCAATTAAAATGTAGTTAAGTTACTAAGCTACTGTTTGGTGCACATTTTTACTCGAAGATTTTTTTTGTTGATATGATGGAAAATATGTGATTGAAAAAGAATGAAAAATTATTGATGTGATGAAAAATATTTTTTTATTAAAGAATGTGTGGTTGAAAATTAATAGAATAATAAAAATGAAAAAAATAATGTGGCGCTAAGAATTGTGATGTGAATATATTTTTAACCCCTATTTGATGAGGATTAAAATTAGACTTTTAGTATATTTCAATAAAAATTGATGAAATGCGTGATTGAAAAATTGTGTGTCCCTCATTTTGTATGGTTAAAATTAATTGTTTACTTTGACTTGGAATAAAATTTGAATTTGAATTTTTACTAAGATTTAGCCTTATTTGAAGTTTAAAATTGTGGGTCCATTTTTTTCTGACTGAATTATCCTTTTATGGTTTCAACCTCATGTAGTTACTGAGGGCAAATTAGTCTTTTCAAGTAGCACGAATTTAACGCACAACTTTTGTGGAATGTGGGTCAGCATATATTGCCGTTACCTATCAACTATTTGAAAAAAAGAACTCTTGCGATCTTTTAAAGAAACCGAAATGAACGTTAACTCTTTACTTTCTTGATCAAGAAAATCATTTCCCCAGCTGGGTTTTGCTCTGCAAATTTTCACGACAAATGGTGAGTGAACTCATGTTCATCGACGAAGAAATGGCAATTGACGAAGGGCTTGGTTACCCGATAGCCTACGCCAAGCTGTGCAGGGACAGGAGTTTTGGGCCATTTAGCCATGGCCCTCCATTCACTTTCACTCCCTATGTTTTGCCACAAGAAGAGGTAATTGTGAGCCATTAATCTCTTTTTATGATAAACACTGGTTTTTAGCTGACAGTATTCTGAAGAAAAACTTGAATTTGGTGGTGTGGGGTGGGGTCAGTTCTTTAAGCTAATTTAAATGCTTCTGAAGATTCTTTCTTGTATAATCTTGAGATTTTTCTAGTCATTTTACTTGGACTTGATCAAATTGGTAATGTTTGCCAGGAAAGCTATTTGATGCCATTCTTCACTGAATCTTGAGTGACTCCACTTCAATTTTTTAAGACATTTGTACTCTAGTCACCTGCACCATTAAATAGATACATAAACTCCACGCGTGACCATTAAGTCATAAAAATCTATCTTCGGGAGCATAAAACAATTCTTTCACCATTTGAAGAGTTAATCTACTATCTAAAATATCGCCCATCTCTACCAAGATTTTAGCATCACAAATTCAACCCTGTGTAAATTGCGTAGGAAAAGGGAATTCTAAATGCCTTGTTGCGTTAACGATCATTTTAATGTTTTATGGCTTGTCACGTAAGTCTGAATCTCATATTTTCGCACGTAAAAAGAAGTATAAATATCTCCTTGTGCCTATTCCTACTGCATCTTTAGAATTGTAACCTTCCCATATCATATAAGCTACTCTTGGATCACATAATTTGAGCCTTGTGATCTCAATGTTGGATATATTGTTCAAAATGTCGGATCGCATGGCCATTTCGAGATGCGGTGATAAAAAAAAACTATAAATAGGTGATAGTTTTCTATATCAAAACACCATATTACATACAATCATTCCTTATAATCAAAGAAAGATTATCAAATTCCTATACATATTCACTTTCAAGTTTTTCACATTGTTCATATTGAAGAGAAACTTGTGCTTTGGTGTACTTCATAACGCTTGATTAATTTTTCAAACTATTTACCATTTGAATCCTTAAAAACATTTGGAAATGAGACAAATATCGTTTGAGGACAACATTCATCTACGTGTTCAAGCAAATCCATTCTATTTGGTGTTTTCATCTTCATCTTCTACTACCCTCCATCGTTATTTCCAACACTCAATACAGGATTCAAGAGCAAAAGAGTATGATGAGATGTTTCCAATTGTGGATCCCAAAGCAATACCCACAACCAAGCCCAAGATTTTTGTAGGTCTTCTGTGGAAACGGCTCAATCATCTCGGGTAAAGAGGATCACTTTATTTTTTTTTCCTTTTCCCTTGTGACTCCTGGATATGATTGATCTTCAGCATCAAATCACGAGGGTGTCTCATTCTTCTATAAAGTAAAAATTTTCAGGAATGCTGGTTTTGATCCGGAAATATTTCGAGTTGATCCATATGGCAATGTTCTGTACTATCATGCTGACTCTGCTTCACCTCTTGCATGGGACATTGACCATTGGTTTCCCTGCACAAGTAATGGATATTTATTTACCTTTTCTATTAAATGATTGCATCGATTCTATGAAGAGCGTCTGTCTTCTTTTTTGTTCTGACCAAATTCTAAAGGGCTTTCACTTGTGGTTTTCGGGTAAAAATGCAGGAGGGGGATTGACAGTTCCAAGCAATCTAAGAATAATACAATGGCAAGTCTGCAAGAAAAAGCATAACAAGCTGGAGTTTCTCATACCATGGTGGGAATTTCAAGTAGGCATATCCATTAACCAGTTCTTGTCCATCTTTGCTTCGTCCAACTCAGATTTCAGGTTAGTAATCATACTTTGATACTGTTCGAATTGCTACGAGCCTAATCATAGTCACTTTTTCCCTTTGAACGCAGATGGACCTAATATTTTTTACTAAATGAACATTTTATTAAGGACCAATGTTTTTGTGTGCATAAGAAGAGTGAAAAAACTTCTATTCTTCTTCTCCATTTTAGAGAAAAGACATGCAGTGGTAGAGGAGGTAGCTCTTACATTGGAGAGGAACTACTACAAATCTGTGTTTTCTATACTCGTTTTTTATTGCTTTTATGATAATTATTTCTCAAAAATAGGTATTACGGTTAATGCATGACAGTTACAGCACCTATTTTGATGATTTCAATCATAATTTGTCAACTATGAGATGTCTTTGTTAAATGGTTTTTCCTTGGATAGAATTCTCCAAGGATTCTTTATTTCCTACTTTGTATATAACATTCAGTACATTGTAGTGGCAGATTACCAAAAAAATTCAATACAAGATTCATAAACTTTCCTCTCTAATTTTCATCTTCTTTCTGGTTCATCATGGCGATTATGTACTGGAATACAATGTCTATTTTCCAGGCACAGGGCATTTTCATGGTTGTTTTCTGAAGGTGAAAACGAAGAACTGAAGGCTTCACAAACATTTGATTCCCACACTTTTCCTCAACATTTCACTGAATCAAAAGAAATAATGGGTCTGGCTCCAGCTGCCGTTGTTTTGTCCAGAAGGGAATCTTGTGACACCCCATTGAAATCGCTTGATGTAAATCGAAGACCAAGATCAAGTACTCCAATCATAGGTAAGTAAACATTCATCAAATACTCCAATCGTTCATCATTTGAATTCATCATTTGAACAGGACTAAAGAAAATCCCACAAGCTTCAATTGTTTGCTTCCTTGGAGCGTGTTAGTGTACAGTATTAGACAAGACACTGACATTACAATCGATATTACCAAACATGTCTTTTAACATCTTCAATCACTTGTGGCAGCTGCAAAGAAACTGAAGCCGTTGAAGGAAAATCAAGATAAAATCATGGTGAATAACCCTTATCAGGCTATTATTATGGCCAGAGATTCTCTGAAACAGAGAGAAGAAACGGTGAAAATGGAAGCAGAAATACAGAAATTAGATATGGAAGTCAATGAATTGCACCAGAAGACTGAGGAAGAGAAGGCTACCATCCAAGACCTTGAGTTGGTGCTGATGAAGAGAAGAAGACGAGCTGAAAAGTGTCGACAACTAGCTGAATCACAATGCTCCTATAGAGCAGTATTAGAAAAGATGATTCGAGATGCCATGCACCAGTAAGATCATTAAAACGTAGATATCGTTGCATCACCTCTTATAAAAGCTTAAGTTTGATTATTAAAATCAAAGAAACAAAGTAAATAAACAAAGAAGGAAAAAGTAAAAAAGAGAAGAAAAAGAGGAAAATTCTGAACTTGAGTATTGTTCTATGTCTTAAGAGAGGTTGAGAGAGTGAAAAGGGTGTATAGTTTGAAGTTTTAATTAGTGAATTTGATTCTCCCTCTCCCATTGACATAGTCGATCTTGCCGAACCACTTAAATTTGTGTTTTTCCTCTTCCATATGCTTTTCTTTTATGCTGTGTTTGCTAGCTTGTGGTGGTAATTTTTCCAATTAGTAAGATCGTTAAAAAACTGGCTAGATAGTGTTTAATTACCTCATCTAAAACCTTAAGCTTCTTAGAGACGGAACAAATTTACTTATTTGAATTATGTCTTCAACAAGCCGCTTCACATGTAGGATCGATTAATTTTCCATCAAACGCTTGACTTGCAACTTTGACAAATGGGTGGCGACGAGACTACCAGACCTTATGAGTTGAAATGTGACATGAATTTTCGATCAAGTTGAATTATTTGAATTGTTTTCATCATGCAGGAGTGTTGTCTACAAAGAACAAGTAAGGTTGAATCAAGCAGCAACCAGTGCCCTTTTGGCTCGACTACAAGCTCAAAAAGAAATCTGTGATTCAGCCGAGAGAGATCTTCACAGGAAACATAAACAAAAAGATGAACTGGAGAAACAGATAACACCTGAATGGGATCAGGCACGGAAAAGATCAAGGATGGACGATACCACAGACGAAGAGAAAGATGATAAGACCGTCCTGTATTTGCCAGGAAATGAACCAAAGGCACAACTACAGATGGAAATAAACGATACTTCGTTAACTAGTAAAGATGATAAGACCCTCCTGTACTTGCCAGGAACTGAGTCCAGGGTCCCTTTACATAAGGAGCTCTGGGAATTCTTGGAGGAGGAGCAGAGGGCTTCATCAGCAAGTTTACTACTGAAGGACGAACAAGAGCAAGAAATTGATAACAAAATACAAATAGTGAAGCCTCAGAAATGTAATGAAGCCATGGTTGCTACACCAGACAACAACCCAATCGAGGAAGGACTTGAGAAGTTGGAGATACAAGAGGGAGGGATAATATACACCATTCGATTCCCAATTCATTGTGAACCGGATGGAAATGAGGATGAAGAGAGTAGAAAGGAACGCGGGAAAGGAAATGTAGAGAAGTGGCTTCAACTGTTGTTGGAGAATACAGGAGAAGATACCGAGTCAAAGTCTCAAAAAGCTAATGAAAATGAACCTAGTGAGACTGACAAACTAATCCGGAAGCTGAACCTCATATATCCAGACAAGAAGATCGAAGTTTCAAGAGTCAAGGAATCAGAGTGTTTGAATCAGATTGAGGAAAATAGTGAGAAAGCAGAAGAGATTGCTGAAATAGAAGCAAGAAAATCAAAGTCGAATAACAAAAAAGAAGATGAGAAAAAGAGTGAAGTTGCTAATACAAGCAATAAAAACACTCCATTAAAGAATCCACCATACAAGATAAGACCAGAGAGAAGTAAAGTTAACGAATCGAGTTCTGATGGCAAAAAAGTTGGGAGAACTAGTAGTGGTGAAGAGAAGAATGGGAGACGAGGAAAAGTTGGAAAAGAAAGGGAGCTTTCGAGGTCAGAGAGTTTCAGATCATTCCGCCAAATTCCATCTTCTCCATCTCTGATATTGGAAGGTATGAAAAGGAGAGTGGATTGCATAAGGAAAAAGCCATTAGTACTTGATGGTGGTGGTGATGATGATGATGATGATTACAATCATGCGGTGCCCAGAAACAGCTTCATCAAGACAATAAAGAAAGCAGTAAAGATTTAGACTTTCCTTTATGTAAAACGTTTGTGCAGTTTATTTCATTTTTACACCTTGTGTTATTGAGTGTACACTCTTCTCTTAATAGTTGTGTGCAGTTGGGGTGTTGTGTAGTGTGTGGAATAACAGCTTCTCGTCTAATTTGACAGCATTATATTATTGTTAGCAGCAAGAAGACTAGTATGGTATCACATCATGCTTAGTTATACGAAATATGCATTTGGCAGGACTTCTACTTCTTGTAGAATAACTTTTTTGAGAAATCTACCTTAACTTAATTAGTGTTTGAAAGCTAATTTCTAAAAAAAAAGTTCTTTCGAAAAAACCTTCGGAGGAAGTTACATTGGTCAGCTTCACTAAAAGCACTTTCTAACAACTTTAATAAAGTTAATCAAACGTATTCAAAAACAATTTTTGAGCAAGCTCATTTTTGGCTTCTCAAAAGCCTAACGTGGGTCCATCTAGATTTATCGTGCTTAATAATTGTATATTTCCCATTTTAGCATAAGAATGGGAATACCTTGAAATGAAGAGTTGCAGCTTAATTGCTACAATCCGACAGTTTCGCTGTGAAATGAATGGAATAATTGGCTGTTCTCCATCTCAACTTGATATTCTCAATTCTTCCCCTTTATATCATATCCCTCAAGTCTCACAGCTTCGGTCCTTTGAAAATTAATCCATCTTTTATTCGGTATGAACCAATCTTATTCTATTTCAATTCACTATTAACACTTTTCAATTAAAACACTAAAATCAAATTGGATCTCAAACTCACTAGTTAGCATCTACTTATCCTTGCGATTACGCACGCTTTACATGGATCACAATATAATGTGCAAACTAACCCAAACCAACCAACTTGAATTTTTCCTTGTGACATTATATGCACAGCTTGTTTGAACCCCCCCCTCCCCCTCCTTTTTTTGCCCAAAAAAAATAAAGAAAAGTTTGGATTTGTGTGTAATATTATTTTATAAAGAAAGCATCGTGAACAATAAAAGAGAAAAAAATATATTTTGAAAATAATGGAAAGTAAAGAAAGGCATAGTATCTTTCCAAACATTCAGACAATAAATAATACCTTCAAGCTTCTCCATAGGAAATCTACTGTTCTCTTAAGTCTTAACATCAAGAACATCACATTATTTAAGGATTTGGTCAGACATGCAAAAGGTGTGGCTTTGCTGTCCTTACTGAAAATTTTAAATATAGAGCCTGTGTTGACCAAATTTATAACTCAAACTATTAGAAAAATGTTTTAGTACTGGATACTGGATTTACACACTGAAAACCGAATTTACAATTTTAATATCGTATTTACAGCTTATCAGATTGGCGCATACCGTATATACAGCTTACCGTATTTGCAGTAGGCTTAGATACCATATATGCACATATCGTATTTGCAGTATGCTTAGAATATAACATATTTAATTATGTATATTAGATTTAATAATCTAGCAGATTCAAACAAGTAATTGAAAAAAAAAAAAAACAACTTAAACAACAAAACTTTTAACCTGATACATGTATTACGTACAGTTTCCTTAAAATAGATTCGTCAACTCACCGTCTGTGCTTGAGGTATAATTTAAGCGTCTGCTTCCTAGGATACAACTGTAAAACAGCAGAATCTGAGCACCACAAATTGTACTCCGGCGAATTGAGTTAGTGCCCGAACAATATCACTACCAAGACAGAAAACGAAAAAAATATGCAAACGAACTCGATGAATTCGTGTATAGAAAAATAGAAAAAAGAGACATAGATAGACTTAACTTTTGTAACTTGCTCATTCACTTTATGACAATTACCACACGAGTTTCAGAAAATGAAAATTCAATTGAATAAAATAAAATTGTAGCAAAACGCAAACACTACTAATGGGCCAATTTTGTTCCTTTCGGTCCGANCACGAGTTTCAGAAAATGAAAATTCAATTGAATAAAATAAAATTGTAGCAAAACGCAAACACTACTAATGGGCCAATTTTGTTCCTTTCGGTCCGACATGCGTGAACGCAGGTCGCGCCCGCACACAAGTTCAAG
This sequence comes from Fraxinus angustifolia subsp. syriaca, assembly GCA_903798275.1. Lineage (NCBI taxonomy): Eukaryota > Viridiplantae > Streptophyta > Magnoliopsida > Lamiales > Oleaceae > Fraxinus > Fraxinus angustifolia. The sequence goes on along the minus strand of CAIGRE010232672.1, from coordinate 5,451 downwards.
GTCCGAAATCTATTTCGGTCCATGATTTGCACCCCCTGCGTGCGCACGTGGAAATAGTTTCTATGCTATATATGATTACATCATTCTAAAGTGCAACCATATTTAAAGTGGTTTCATTCACTTCCTATGTGGGACAAACTCCTTTTTAATTTTCTTATCAACATAAACTCATTTTAAGTGGCACGCTTTGAGCTTCAATTTCTCATTCACTCGAGCATCAATTTTGACAAGTAAATATATGATTAGATGTACTCAGAAGGAGAACACAAATCAATCTTTATATTTCAAAATAGCCAAACGGGTCTCACTCAAAACTTGTGCCAAAGTCAGCCAAAATCCTCTTTTTTTTCCAACACAAACTTCATTTTCAACCATACATTTCAAGTAAACCTACAAGTACTATCTATTTATGCACCACTGATTTCTATCAATTTATATAAACCGTTTATCATTTTGTTTCCAAACAAAGTCTAAATTGCAACTAAGGTGAACATACTGATAATTATAACTAATCGCGTAGTGGAGGAGTGCCTCTTCTCCAGCCAACCATCTCTTCCATATCTGTGTAGAAGACTCCCCTCTCTGTTTATCCATCTCCGACCTCCCTACCCCAATCGTCTCTTAACACTGCTGGCACAGAGGTGGTGCATTGATAATTTAAGGACTTATTTGCAGATAATTGATGTAGCATCAATTTTGGGCTATTCGTGAATTGAAATCAGAACCAACAATTGGGCAATTTGTGAATCGATTTAGGGATATTTGTGAATCTATTTTGGGCTATTTGTGAATCTCTTACAACACCATCGATACAAAGGTGGTGAAGGTGCCGACGATGTGTCGACACTGTATTTTAAAAAGAAGAGAGGACATACAATGTTGGCACATCGCTAAGAGGTGCGATGTCTGCAAAATATTTCAATCAAATGAAATATTTACAAAAGCCAAATATAGTACCTTGGGTGGAGGTGCCGGCAATGTGCCAACACTATTGTTGGCCGGAGAAGAGAAATTTCTTGGGTGGGGTGGGGTGGCTAGCCTTTTTATTTCTTTTCTTTTCTTTATAATTATTTTTAATGTAAAATATGAAGTTACCATTTTGTCCTTAATGAATTTGGTCAATTTTGACTTTTTTGGTAAACTAACGGTCAACTGGACGGAAACCATCTATTCGAACCTCCAATGCATATTTTTGAAATGTTTGGTACCGTGGGTGGCACAAAATAAAAGTTTGGACAAAGTTTGTCAAAAAGTAAAAGATTTGATACTGTGGCTACAATTTTCCCTAATTATAATCATATAAATCATTTTACATTATATTAATATTCTATTATTGCACAAGGTTGTTGATACAGGTAGAATGAACCATTAATCAATAATCATAGAACACTTATCAAACACGTACTACAGATTATTTTGATATTATGAACAGATTCCAAAACTCGTGGAGGTCCTCCGACGAAGTTTGTGCAAGAACATGTCGACCAGCGGATTCTTCTGGGAAAAAATCGACATCCTTTGGGGGACCTTGACAAAGCTTGTTTTGGAGTTCCACCTGCTTCGGTTATACGAGTTCAATACCCAGTCCTGAATGCGAGAAATATCTTTCGAGCACATTCCGAAATCAAGAAAATGGAGAAAGGCATCACATACAAATCCATTTTCGATAAGTTGTTGATTAATAACAACAGTTAGCATATAATCCACAGCTTCACTTGTCCCGTGCTCATCCTACAGGTATACTTTCCATTCCCTTCAGTAAAACTGAGTTCAATGGTCCATTTAACAACAAATGATTCGAATAGTCAATTCAATCATAAGCAAAAAATCAGACATCAGCCAACCAAGTAACCACATGAAATCTCCCCATGTTTACAACCCAACAATGATTTTATTCAATAAGTTAATTATATGAACTTAATTATTTGGTGGACTCCAGCAGTGATCATGCTACAATAACTGCAAGAATGGAAGCTGCAGCTCGGAATAATATTTAAATGGATGGAAGGGGCAGACTTCATACGATTAAAAAAGTCTTGGTCCATACGCTATTTTCTTTTATAACAGGAAGTACTATTCAAAACGTTTACTAGTCTTTTGATTGTTGTGTTGAAGGCCATCTTGCCCAAGCTGCGGTCGAAGTACAAGAAAAACAGAACTACTAAGTTCATAAAGCTGCATAAAATATTTGGTAGAAGATCGTAAAATCTCAAGTTAACAAGGACAGTCACCAAAAACTTTGGTAAACTATCCCTCATCTAATTTTTTTTTTTAATAATCGTCGATGTTCGGGCTAGCTTGCGCGCACCTCGACTAATCCCACGGGACCCTGAAGTTTACGATCGAATACTTACCTTAGTGACCCCTAAGGGAACTCAAACTGGTGACCTGGGATCAAACCTAATGCCTGACCAATTGAGCAATCCTCAAGGTTATCCCTCGTCTAATAATTGATTTAACATCAAACAACACTTCACAAGATAAGCTTGTAGTGGTAGAAAATGGACTAAATGTGCTGTAAAAATGTGTGTCAACTAGATAGGCTTTCTCTTCCTTTTCCTCAAATATCAACAAAATAGATTCCATCCCATCTCTAAGTGCTTACTTCTGAATTCTCATTTACCATAAAAGGAAAATGCACCTACATTATTAAGCTTGGTCATTGGATCTTTGTGTGTGCATTCGTTCAAATTTATGCACGTCTCTCCTATCAGTGTGTATTCAATGTGGCTACTTCAGATAAGTGAAACAAATTAAATGAAATAATGTCCACCGCCAGCAAGCACAGGATGCTTCATTAAGGAATTAAACACAAAATCAAGAGAATAGTGAAGAAAATCAACTAGTTAACTCTCAGCAGCCCGAACAGTCAGCCTCCGAGCAACACAGCAAAGTTTATTTGATTGTGTTGTTTCCTTTCAAAATAATGAGGCTCAGAAAAATTTGAGTTGTTTCCTAAATCTATACAACCTTGTGTACTTAGTATCTCAAAACTAATCCTGAAGTTAATTTACATGGACACGGTAACGGTTGCGTAAATGATGCATTGACAAACAACCGCGAAATAACTTGGAAAAGTGATGCGAATGTTGTCGATGGAAGTCACGTACAAAAGGGTGAGATAATAGCATATCAGCCGTCCATCTCGCCTTGGGATTCTTGATCAAGCATTTTTTCAGAAAATCCTTGGCTTCTTTGGAAGCCCTTCTCGGAATCTTGGGCAATTCTTCACTGCAACCAATCTTGAATAAAACATCCTCTGCCTTGTCTTCTTTCTCGACTTCCCACGGTGATTTTCCTGTAATCATATGCAACACGGTGCACCCTAATGCCCAAATATCCGACTCCGGCTGATATTCTTGATGGATAATGGACTCTGGCGCTGCGTATAAAACAGTACCCCTGAATTCCTTGTTATCTTCGTCATCTTTGATCTTCTTTGCACTACCAAAGTCTGCCAACTTAGCGATTTCTCCGACCCCCATCTTTCTTGAACGTAAAGAATCAGCTACGAGCAATACATTGTGTGGCTTTACATCACAATGAACATATCCAAGCTTATGAACATGGCTCAAGGCAATAAGCATGGATTTTGTGTGCTGTCTCACAATGTTCTCCGGCAAGCCTTTACCCATAGTCCGATCTGCTAGACATCCTTCGGCCGCATATTCGAGCATTATGTTGTATAGTTCCTCGCCTTCTTCCGTGGTAACATCATCCCCAAAACAATGAAGGATAGAGGGACAGCCATTGAATAAATCAAGTAACTTCTTTTCTTCAACGAGCGAATCCGATGCAGAAACTTTTGCTGTTTTGACAGCGACAACGTGTGGAAATTGATCGTCACTCTGTTGGTGTACATTAGCTATCGACACAAGGGCAAACCCTCCTCTCCCGATGGTTTCTCCTCTATTCCAAATCATGTTTTCTTTTTCTTTCTCAAAACTATCTTGAGTTCTGTATTGTAGATGAAGGCTTTTATCCTAGTTAATATTTTCCGAATTGTAGTAGGATTAGTAGAATTATTACTTCTTTTTGGAAGTAATAATCTTCTATCCTAGACTAGTTTCCCTATGTGTCCTTCCCAACCAGGGATTTCTTCTCTATTAGCCCATGATTGGTAACCATTTTTTTTAAAATTCTTTTTTTCCTCAAACTCTAGATTTTTTAAAATAAATTACTTTTTTACATGGACATATAACATTTTAAGTTCACATTCTTTAAAAATCTATTTTTCACAAAATTTATCTGAAATCAAACGAGCCACTATTTTACAATTCTTACATATTTTCTTGTTTCTATTACATGATTTTTTTCACTTGATATATAGTTTAGTTAGTACCCCGATTAAACATGATAAAGATTAATTAGTTCCTTTTTGCAAATAACATCCAAAAATTTCAAGATACAATACATATCCAAGGAAGTTGTTAGATACAATTTCAAAATTAAAAAGTTTATTTTAAAATTTCAAAAATTGGGCCATAATAAAATTTTATTAATTAAATAGATAAGTAAAAATATTTTATTAATTAAATATATTAATTCACAATGTTATACACTTTTATGATCACATTTGCGTGCTAGTCACGATCATATAATATAATAGATCACAACTTATATATCGATAACAAATTATAAATTAATTGATTATGCTATATTTCTCAATTACAAACCACAAATTTCATAGATCACAACTTATTTATCGTTCACAAATTATCAAATTAATTCGATCACAAATCACAAATTAATCAATCATAACTGAACAAATTGTAAATCACGATTACAAATTCATGTCGCAATCTCACCTTTTTAGATCACATGTTATCTATTGGTCACAAATTATCTATTTTAATGGTTACAATTATCCAAATAATTGGCAAGAACACTTTTCATCCTATCCCACTCAACCCTAATCTACCACTGGCACCTACTGAACGTCACGTCACCACCACCACCATCACTGTTGCACCATCTCCACCTGTACCACCACCACCTCCACAATTTGCAAAACACCAACAACCGCTAACAAAAACCACCCAAACTTTGGCTAAGCAACAGAACGAAGGTGGAAAAAACCACTGCAAGAATACCCTAAAAACCACCCCTAAAAGCAATCGGAGTTGTGCGTAGTGGCGCTCGCTGCTGTGAGCGCCTCTGCGGTGGTTGGTAGTCTTCCAATGGTCTCTCTCTGCGATATTTTGCTTTGCTGACGATGGTCGGAGTTGACAGTGATGGCCAAATTGTGAACTTGGCTACCTTGTATGATAAAGACAAAGAAGAGAGAACGTAGAGAATAGAGAGAAATATGAAATTAATTTAGGATTTAGAAGTGAAATTAGGTGACTCGATGGGGGTAAGGTGGGTATGTAGATTAATTTAATTTTATAATATTATTATTAATTTTAAAAAATTGAATTATCACCTGATTTTTGAATAAAATACTTTTAA
>CAIGRE010232653.1:0-10290 GCA_903798275.1 Fraxinus angustifolia subsp. syriaca | reverse complement strand
AGGGGTAGGAACTAGGAAGTGCTAGGACCAAAAATTTCATTAAAGCTAATTTAAGAACTTGTGTTCCTGTAAATTTGTTATATAAATAGAAAGTTGTCATTAGACATTCAGATTATCATTATAAAAAGGGAAAAGTGGAGTTAGAGAAGATAAGTGTACGATTTTATATTGTAAATTTCTTTTGATCATAATGAATTATTGCAGCATTGCAAGAAGATGTAGTCTCACACTTAGACGAACCTTTATAAATCTTGTTTTCTTTGTTTTTTTCTGCTAATTGATTACTATCTGTGGAATATAATTGAGGTTTCTAATTCTCAATAATTTGACGATAATACTAGAAATCGTTTTGAGATTGTCCTCCGTGTTTACCTTATTAAGTGTGGTGGTCTAGCTACTCCAGTCAGTTGTTGCTACCTGCAAAATGAGGTAAGGGATTTCTCCCCGTTGTATTTTCGGTATGAGAATCAGTAATTGTTTTTTAAGAGTGGGGAAATAGTATAATGCGAATTCACGTAGTTCGGGTTTCAAGAAAACAAACATTTCTCATCTTGGAGATATTTATAGACATATGTGGCTACGCATGCGTTTGACGGTTGCTAGTGCCACGTGTCCCACGTAAGCCTCCCTACTTTCCCCACGTTCTGGAAGAATGACCCCCACTTCTCAAGTGGTTGGTTGTACTCACGTTTTCTGTTGAGTAGTTTTTGTCTAGCACGTTGTCATTTATATGATTGAGGGTAGCATTGGGCCCATAGTGGTAGACGACCCGTGTAGACGTAGAGGGTCTCATGGGGGGTCGACGGCCTCATAGCGGTAGGTGCTCTTACAGTGGTAAACGACCTATGTGAATGTAAAGGGCTTCATGGGAGTCGATGGCCTCATAAGGTCGACGGTCGTACGGTGGTAGACGTGAATCGTATCTCGGGTAGTCCTCACCCCAATTGCCCACGTGGATAATTATCGATGCCATCTTGTATCACTAACCCCTCTGCCTCTTGTTGATAACTATCGATAAGAGGTAGTCTTTTCAAGCTGATTAATTAACTCGTTTTTCTTTTCTTTTTTTTACATGTTGTCATTAATTTAAACAGGTCGATCAGTTCAATTGACGTAGAGACGCACGTACAAAAAACAGTACAAGTGGTACTCTACAATTCGTTTTCACTTTTTGGGTGGAAATTTTCCCCCAAAAAATTCAAAATTTTCAACACTATTTAAAGAATTGTGGGGGCTCTCATTTACTCCCTTCTCTCTTTTGTCAAAATCTTCAACTTCCTCCTCCTCTTTCAAGGTAATCTCATCTCCCCTTCTTCCTTCATCTCGTATTTTTATCATGTATAAAACCTTTATTTCTTTATCTTTCGGTGAGAGTGAAAACGAGGGAGCGAGAGAGTCGACCGACCTATTTCCGGACGGGCTGGTCGACGGTTCCTTTAGGTCGACCAGCCCTATGGCTGGTCGCAGGACGGTCATCGAAAATCAATCTTGTGGGGTTGGCTAAATTCTTTCTGAGTCAAATATTTCAACCCATTCAACCGAATTTCAAGTTTTTCATGTAATTTCCCCAAAACGCCATATTGGGTCAACTAAATCCTCAAGCCAAAATATTGAGATTGAACGTGATGCCACGGGCAACGAGGTAATTCTTGACATTCCACAATGTTATAGCCTGTACAACTCCCCATCCAAATTGGAAAAGTCACTCAAAAAATATAAGCGGGTGGATCGCTATATCTATAAAGCCCCTAGGCTCGACGAAACACTTCCCAGAATCGACCCTCGCGAGGTCGCTATTTATAAAGATATTACGGATGACGGTTTTTGATTTCCCATTTATCATTTCTTCGTTTCATTGTTCAATGAGTTTCACCTCACCCCAAGTTAAATTAATCCCAACGCATGGAGGAAAGTGCTTTATTTCCTATACATATGCCTTAGCAAGAAAATTCCTCTTTCGATGGATCTCTTCAAGTGTGTCTTCGAAAATGCACGAGTTAGCCCAAAGTAATGTCTTTGCTTATTTCACCACTAGGGTCCTTTTGAGTTTTCCCAAGTTTAGGAATTCCAACAGCGGGTGGAAATCCTAATTCTTCTTTGCACGCCCTCATAAGGGCCAATTTCCTTTTAATACCCCCTAGAGACATCCCTTAATTTGCCTTTTTAATAGTCAGGTCGAGATCACCCCCATTCTGAGAGTACAAATCCAAAAAATTGACCAAAATTCCACCCCTTGCACTTGACTTGGGGTCGTTCTGACAATGAGGAATATGTTGCTTGTCAGGATTGGTCGTCCTATTGGTAGGCCTTTATACTCTGCTTGTATTTTTTATACTTGTGAGTTTTTCTCTCTTCGTCTTTTTTTTGTTGATCCTGATTAACTTGACTACTTGTGCACAGATATGAACTTTGACTTGGACGAGGTGTTGAAGTCCCTGCCCGAGCCGGGGAGTGATGAGGGATTTGCCCCTATTGATGGTAAGTTCTGGCATGATTCGTTTTTATTTTACTTTTGGGTATTTCTTGCCTCGTTATTTTTGTAAGCTTGATAGACTCTGTCTTGTATGTACATGGATGTATTTTAACTTAGGGGAGACCATGGACTCCTTGGCGGAATGCGGTGATGAGAGCGACACTGACCCTTCTTCCGTTCCATTGAAGAGGAAGAAGGCCAACAGTGGGAGGCCGCAACGCCAGACCATTGAGGAGGCCCCTCAACTTTCATATGATCCCGTCGAAGTTATTCTACCCTCTGAGCCTGTAGAGGGCAGTCCGAGTCGTGTCGTGCCCGAGCGCGAAACCTTTTCTCGACTTCAGATTCTCCCATTCTTAGGGTTATTCAGAGATGAGGGCAGTCAGATCTTTGGTTCTACCTAGGCGCGTCTAGTTGATTGCTTGTTGGAATGCTAATGACATTGAGAGGGTTTTTGTAGTCCATACTCAAAGGGTAGGTTTTTTTTGTTAGTCGATTCTTTTATACATGCTCCATAATTGCTTGATCTTTTGCCTATTTTAGGCGATGACTCTTCAAGTTGGGCTCATCAAGTCAAGTCGTCGCTTAACATCGGAGTTAAAGACCATGGAACAAGAAAAGAAAACCCTTGCAGAAGAGAAGAAGAAAGAGTCTCGCCAATATAAGAAGAAAATTTCCTCCTTGAGGAAATCCCTCGAAGACTTGGGGGCCCACGCTATGGAGCAGGAGACTGAGAAAAACAACATGCGCTCTATTTTGGTATCTGCTCCTGAGGAAGTGATGGAGAAATATAGGGCCTCCGCGAAGTATGCCAAGGATTTGGAGGCCTCTATGGAGTGATATAAGTTGTCTTCTGATTTTGTTAAGGCTTTGCAATTTGCATTCTTATGGGGAGAAGACGATGGCAGCATCCATCAAGCTAACTAAGGAGTGGATATCTGTTGAGCACCCTACCATCGATCTATCAGGCTTTGATAGGTTTTTGGCTCAGTGCAAAGGCAAGGAAGGCGAACCCCTCAGTCTAAGACATTTGGGCATACATCTCGAGGTGAGAGTGAAGGGACTTTACATTCGGGTTGACATGATCTCTAGTTATAGGCCTCATAACACTTTCTATTGTTATTTTGTTTAGTTTTTTCTCCTGGTCCGAGATGGGGATAGACACTCTTGTTACATTTTGAGTATGAACATTTGTTTATTGAACGTCATTTTGGTTTTGCCCATTTCCCCTCTTTTCTCTTTTTTTTTTTGCTCACCGCTACATGTCGAGCGGTGTTGGATGTCTGGTCCAGTAATTTTTAGCCTTAACCATTTTAGGNGCTCACCGCTACATGTCGAGCGGTGTTGGATGTCTGGTCCAGTAATTTTTAGCCTTAACCATTTTAGGTTTTGAAAACTTACCACCCGCCTTAGAGCGATTTTGACCTGGTCAATTTTGTGACCCCCCATTTTTTTGGCTCACCGCTATGCGTCAAGTTGTCGAGGACGGGGTCGGGTGATTTTGAGCTTTAACCATTTTCGATTTTGAAAGCTCCCTACCAGCTTTTAGCGATTTTGAGCTAGTTAATTTCTTGAATTTTTTGCTCACCGCTATGTGTTGAGCTGTTGATGGCAAGGTCAAGTGATTTTGAGCCTTAACCATTTTCGATTTTGAAAATTCACCACCAGCCCTTAGCGATTTTGAGCTAGTCAATTTCTAAACTTTTTTGCTCACCACTATACATCGAGCTGTCGAGAGTAGGGTCATGTGGTTTTGAGCCTTAACCATTTTCAATTTTGAAAACTCACCACTAGCTTTTAGTGATTTTGAGCTAGTCAATTTCTTGACTTTTTTGTTCATCGATATGCGTCAAACAATTTTGGGGACAATAAGGGAGGTTTGTAATCTTTGCTTCTATCAATCACAGACCGAGATCTCATAACAGAATTTAACTTGCCAAGATTTGGGGATTCAGTAGGCGCATAGGGACATCCCAGCTAGGCTGGCCTTTCCTTAGCACCCTCATCATCTGCCGCCACTTAGGCTTTTCATTAAATAATTTTCAATCAAGTGTGCCTGTAGCAGGCATTACATCATTAAAATTTTAGCTGCAATATTTACATGTGGTCATTACTTCAGAAAAGAAGAAATAAAAAACTCCCATAGCGACTATATTTACAAGCAAGCATCATGTTTCTCGAATTTTCTTCTCGTTTGTCTACTAATAATATTTCTTAAGGTGCACAGCATTCCATGGCTTATCTAGTTGTTTCCCTTTCAAGTCTTTCAGGCTATAAGTTCTATTTCCAATGCTTCAGATCACCTCTTATAGTCCTTTCCAATTCGGTCTGAACTTTGATAGGGGGTGACCGACTACTGCTGCTTCCCTAAGTATGAGATCTCCCGACTGGAAAACTCTTGATTTTACCTTACGATTGAAGTACCTGGCGGCCCTTCATCTATAAGTCGTCATCCTCATAGCCGATCTCTCCTTCACCCCATCTAGTAAGTCAAGCTTTGCATTGGTGGTCGAAACATCAAACCAGTTGGCTTTCATCATGCAGGACTTATTTATAACTTCCACTGAGACAATGGCTTCCATCCTAAAGGATAGCTTGAAAGGTGTTTCTCATGTGGTATATCGTGGGGTCGTGTGATACGCCCACAACACATTAGGTAGTTCATCTATCCAAAGCCCCTTTTCTTTTTCCAATCTCATTTTGAAATCCTATAAGATTGTTCAGTTCGTTACTTTCGTCTGCCCATTAGATTGGGGATGAGCTACCAAAGTGAGACTGTGATCTATGTAATAGCTTGAACAGAAAGCCCTGAAGCCATGGTTGTCAAATTGTCGGCCATTGTTGGTGATGAGGATTCTCAGTATGCCAAATCTGCATGTTATGTTCTTCCAAATAAAGCTCTGTACCTTTGTTGTTGTCACAGTGGCTAAAGGCTCCGCTTCAATCCATTTGGTAAAATAATCAATAACTACTAGCAAAAACTTCCACTGCCCCATGGCCATAGATAATGGCCCTAGAATATCCATCACCCACTAAAAGAAAGTCCTTAATTTTTTGACTACTACAATTAACACGAATACCAACTACTCTGCGAGGCTATATTGAGTTTCTACGCCTCTCAACACCAGGCTAACGTAGTATACAAGCTTCTGCATCTTTGGAAACTCTTTCACCAGTACTACATTGACCTCATACTTTGACACTACCAAGTATAAACTCAGCACATCCCCTAGGCATAGCCTAGTCAGGACTGGTGGCTGCTGTAATGATTGCTTCAAGGATTCTAGTGACTCCTCACACTCCTTGGTCCATTCAAAGTTTATAGAGCCCCCAATCGCCTTGAAGAAGTTGTAGCATTTATTTGATGCCCGGCTCATGAATCGATTCAATGCCGCTACCCAGCCCATCAGCCTCTTGACGTCTTTCCTATTTTTAGGGCTCTTCATCTTTAGAATGGCTCGAATTTTGTTCGGATTTGCTTCAATACCTCTCTGCGTAATCATAAAACCTAAGAACATGCCGTCCGCTGTTCCAAAAATACATTTCTCTGGATTGAACTTCATTTTGTTTTGTCAAACAATGTTGAACACCTTCTGTAAGTCATTAACATGGTCGTTGGCCTTCATACTCTTGACGACCATGTCATCCACATAAGCTTCTATGACACTTCCGAGCAGGTCTCTGAAGACCTTATTCACCATTCTATGATATGTTGCCCCGACATGTTTTAGGCTAAACGGTATGGCCGTGTAACAGTACTTCCCAGCGTCAATGATGAAGGAGGTTTTCTCCTAATCTGACTCTGCCATAGAGATCTGATGATAACCAAAAGATATGTCTAGAAAACTCAGTTGTTCGTGACCCGATGTGGCATCCACCAGGTGATCTATTCTGGTTAGAAGGTACGAGTCTTTATGGCATACCTTGTTGAGTCCGGTGTAGTCTATACACATTCGCCATTTTTCATTCGATTTTTTCATCAAGACGACATTTGCTAACCACTCAGAATACTGTACTTCTCTAATGAACCATGCCTACAATAGCTTATCAACTTCGGACTTGATGCCGCTTGCCATTCCAGGGCAAGATTTCTTTTCTTCTGCTTTATCGACTTAACACCCGGTAAGACACCAAGGTGATTTGTGCAACAGATGGGTCAATCCCTTGTATATCACTTGAGCACCACGCAAACACATCCAAATTACCAGACAGACACTTCACCAATTCTTCTTTCTCGTCTTGCTCCAATCCTGCCCCCACACTAAACTCACGCCCTCCTGTCACCATAATTTTTTCTATAGTGTCAAGAGGCTCAATTCACCCTATTGGAGGCTCAAGGTCCAACATCATCACTGGTGGTGATCCATTCGTCTGCATACTGTCCACATAACACTTTCTCGAGGGTTGCTGGTCACTCCTCATACATCCCACACTTCGATTGGTTGAGAATTTCATCACTTGGTGTAAGTAGAAGGAATAGTCCCCGCAACATTCAACAGGGGTCGACCGTAGATTGCATTATACACCATGGGGATCTTGACAACCAAAAATCTTGTTATGATCATCACACTTGCAGGATAGGTACCCAATGTCACTAATAGAGCTCTACGACTCCCTCTGATATGATAGTAGCCCCTCCAAATCCTAGAAGGGGGGTGGACACATATTTTAACCTTTTAGTAGAAATTTTTAATCCTTCAAATGCTTCCCAAGTGAGGACATTCGCTGCACACTGAATACTTTTCTGACATCATAGTGTGTTATGTCGTCGACTATCACCAAGGGATCATCATGGGGAGTTGCCATGCCTATTAAATCTTCTTCACCAAAAGTGATGCTTTGATCAAATCTAGCCTTTTTTGGATGGAACGAACCATCGATGTACGTGTATAGCTCTTTCTAGCGGAGTTTGAGTCTCCCCTACTACGATTCCTCTAACTCACATTTGTAACATGAGCCCTAGGCGACGGTCGATCCTCAACCTTCTGCTTGCCTCGATCATTCCTCACATACTTAGTCAAAAAGCCTCGCTTCAAGATACGCTCGATCTCTTCCTTCAAATGTATACGCTCTTCAGTTTCGTGTCCATGGTCTTTATGGAAATGGTAATACTTGCTCTTATCTAACTTGCCAGCTAATGTCGCCATTGGCCTCGACCATTCGAGTTCTTTCATGTCTCGAATTTCCATTAATATCTTGTCCCGCTAAGTATTCAAATGGGTAAAGGCTTTGACCTCCTCCCGTCTCTGCCTATCCGTCTGATCCTAAGGGTACCCTCTACTTACGCGCCCATTCCTTATCTTGTCCTTGTCAACAAGTTTTCACAGACCGCTTGACTTTCGCTTATGGCTTCCCGACTCCCATCACTCTCTAAGATTTTTCGTGACCCTTTCTGCTTCCTTTGCGTCAACATACTTATCACCCTTCTTCAACAGGTCATGCATTAACTCCGGAGGATTTTTGGAAAGTGACATCTTGAAGGCTCGGTTCTGCGTCCCATTCATTAACGCTATCACTACTGCGGACATTTGAAGGTCCCTTATACCAAGCGTTGCCCAACTGAACTTTGCCAAATGCTCCTGCAAAGATTTTATCTTTCTCTTGCACCTCATGCATCAATTCAATGGCCGTCTTTCGTTTTCTCTTGCTACTCATGAAGTATGCCACGAAACTTTTGGAAAGTTCGTCAAAAGTCTCTATAGACCGGGGTGCCAGTGTGGCCAGTCTCTAGCCTCCTTCCTGAGTGTTGGGAAAATGATTTGCACATCACTGCGTATGGGGCTGCATAGAGCCTCATTAAGTTAACGAAGGTCCACAGGTGGTCTAGCGGGCCCGTGACTCCGTCATAAGCCTCTATCATTGGTTGTTTAAAGCATTTTGGCAAAGGTACAACCATAATTTCATGGAAGAAAATATCCTCCTCCAGAACCATCTGCCTGCGTCTATCCTTTCTCTTGATCAATGCATCGTCTATCTTCTGAGTCGTCATCTCCTCTATCTTCTTTTCCAAGTCTGTCACGGGTTGGGGAATCTGTAGAAACACAAATCCTGAAGCCCTCATGTCTCCTGTTGTTGGCTGAGTAATAGGTGGGGTAACCGTTTGAGCCACGTATGACCTCTTACGAACTCCGCGGAGGGGCTGGAATTTTCTACGTTTGACTTTGCAAAAAGGTCATCATGGCAGCCAATTGTGTTTCCAAGGTATTCAATTGACTCTGAGTTACGTACTACGATGGCAGTGGCGGGTTGTAACCCCTTAAGACATATTCCGACTCCGACTCCGACTCCGTCTCCGTCTCCGCCGCGTTCCCAACCATGCGTGTTTCACTCCTAGTCCATCTCCTTGACATATGTTTTTTGTTCGATAGAAATTCTCACAGACGGCACCAATGAAATCGTTGCGAGATTGTCCTCCGCATTTACCTTACCGAGTGTTGTGGTTTAGCTACTCCAGTCAGCGGTTGCTACCTGAAAAATGAGGTCGAGGCTTTCTCCCCCCGTTGTACCTCTGGCGTGAGAATCAGTAATCGATTTTTAAGAATGGGAAGATAGTATAATGTGAATTCACGTAGTTCAGGTTTCAAGAAGATAAACATTTCTCACTTTGGAGGTATTTATAGGCACGTGGCTACGCGTGCGTTTGGTGGTTGCTAGTACCACGAGTTCCACGTAAGCCTTTCCACTTCCCCCACGTTCTGGTAGAATGACCCCAACTCCTCAAGTAATTGATTGTACCCACGTTTACCGTTGGGTGGTTTTTGTCTAGCACTTTGTCATTTATATCATTGAGGGTGGTGTTGGACCCATAGGGTAGATGGCCCGTGTGAACATAGAGGGTCTCATGGGGGTTCGACGGCCTTATGGGGGTCGATGACCTCATAGCGGTAGATGTTACAGTGGTAGACGGCCTATGTGAATGTAAAGGGCCTAATGGGGGTCGACGGCCATACGGGGGTAGAATTGAAGCGTATCTTGGGTAGTCCTCACCCTAATTGTCCACGTGAATAATTATCGATGTCATCTTGTATCAGTACTTAATGATAAAATTTAAAAATTCTGTTCACTCAGTATAATCATAGAAAATAGTCTAAATCATTGTTGATTTGGGTGATCCTGGTAAACAAAGTTACGATTATACTTGAAAGCGACAATGAAATGAAGAGGACAAAGTTGTTGCCTTCAAAAGTTGTTGTCAATCTTAATGCAAAGATGGAAGCCATTACATAACAATTTTGTAATGGGCTCCACAAAACCCTGTGGAGCCAATTAGAAACAGGCCCGCTCTTTGCCCCTCCATTTCATTTTCGCCTGTCGACGAAAGTTAATTAATTCTACCATAAAGTCTTATCACATTTTATTTCCTATACAAGCCATCGTTACTACTTTGAGCCTAAAATTCAAAGTTGTCCATCTAACTTCTATTTTAAGCCACTGTTTCGTTCAGTTAAAAATTAGATATTAAATTTTAATGAATGATGCTCTATATAAAAATTATAGATTTCATAAAATATTAATTGTCAAAAACAAAATCAGGGTCGACCAAGAATTAACGGTGTCTTTGATTGATTTTATTTTCCATGAAAAATATCATTTTCTCGCCCAAGTTCCTATTTTTGAGGTGTTTGATTGACATTTTTTCATAGAAAATAATTTTCGAAAGCTAATAAAGTGACTATGTTCTCATAAAAAATAAGGAAAATATTTTCTTTATGAAAAGTAGGTTATTATAGAAAAAGTATAACATTTTTTAAGTTAAAATTTAAATCAATCAAACATATTTATTTAACTGATAATTCTTGGTCGACCCTGATTTTGTT
>CAIGRE010232551.1:0-18838 GCA_903798275.1 Fraxinus angustifolia subsp. syriaca | reverse complement strand
TCAAAACAGTTTTTCATAATAACAAAAAGAACACATTTTCAAAAATTTCAAAATAAACACTGAAAACACAAAACACAAAATGAATTCAAAACTCAAAACACAAAATGAATTCAAAACTCAAAACACAAAACTGAAACATAAAGAGAACAACCCCTTCGTTTTTGAGCTTCTTCGTTTCTGATTGTTTTTCAAGAATTTCTTAAATTGCTTAGTGAGCATGGTCATCATTCTCACTTTCATTATTTTCTTCCTCTTGTGAAGATATAGCTCATATGTCATCAATGATCCTACCAATTCTTCTACTTTCATGCTTTCTATGTCCTTGCTTTTCTCGATATCGATTATCTTGGAGTGGAACCTATCAGGCAACGGCTTGAGAATCTTTTTCATAATTTTGCTTTATGAGTATTTCTTTTCCAAGGTGTAAGCCGAGATGGTGATGTCACTTAGTTTTGTATAGAAACTTTGAAGTGCTCACCACCTCTCATGAATAGTCGCTCAAATTCAAGTGTCAACATTTGGAGTTTAGAAGACTTTACAATCAAGGTTTATTCATGAGTAGCTTGAAATATGTCCCAAGCCTCTTTAGCCACCTTGCATGTTGAAATCAAACAAAATTGATTAGCATCAAAGAAGGAGAGAAAAAAATTTAGAGCTTTAGAATTCCAATTAACACTATTATAATCTGTAGCCACCCACTCATCTATTTGTTTCTCTCTTTCTACATCATTTTCAATTACGGTTGGGGTTTTTATAGCTATACACGATTGAGTACCATGCTTTCTCATCTAACGATTGGACATGGAGTTGCATTCATATTTTTCAATACGAATAATTATTCCCGTCTAATACTTCATGGTTTAAACGGTGCTCCATCCATTACTAAGTTCTATGTAGATCTCACTTTTTAAAAGTGAACCTACTCTAACACCATTTGTAAGCATTAAAACCTAGTTCATTAACCAAAGACCGAAAAAATAGTTCATTCTCCGATCAAATCAATCTTTTATTCTTTAAATTATTTGGCCAATCAAACTAGTCCAAAATGGTAAATATATGATGTATAATATGTTTGATATTGTCAATAATTAAATTAAGGAAATTTTTGATTTGTTTAAACAATCTTTCCTTCTTTTTAATTATTTAACCAATCAAACTAGTCCAATATGATAAATATATATTTCTATATATGCTGCTGTATGGAAAGTAAATATTGCATTTCATAAAAATCCTAAAAAACACAGCCAAGAAATTTGTTTTTCCTGTAGCACACAGTCAATCCTCACTGTCTGACTTACATGTTTGGATTGCATCAGTTGAACATGTTTTTGGCACGTGTTTTGACATTTAAAAATCATTCTAATATAAGCAAGTCGGTAAATAAATAATAAGTAAAAATAAAAAATATATTTTACTTACACCATGTTTGATTGGGATTAAAATCAGTTTTTAAAACATTTTGACAGAAGTATATGAATTTTGAGGTTGAAAAGTTATGTATCTTATGAAATGTGTGGTTAAAATTAAATGTTGACTTTAATTTGGATTAAAATCTTAATTTTAATTTCCACCGAGGGCTTTATTTGTATGAATAAAAGATGATACAGTAATAATTTTCTACAAGAGAATCAAGTCATTGACTAAGATAAATGTGAAAATGTTGATAAAAACTCTATAACTGTCCGATTTCAATGTAAAACCCATACAATTCAAATCCGATTATCTTATATTAGGCAAAATCGTAGGGAACAAAAGAACTAGCCTTTCTTGTCGCTGAAATTTGGACTATGATATGGAGAAATCTTTTCACATTGAATCGAAATTTGGGGGTTACATGGCTTGCAGTGAGTTTTTGTAGTTTGTTGTGGACATTTCTTTGTTTTTTTTTGGTGGAGTGTGCCGGAACGATAGTGGAGGTGGTGGAGAGAGGGAGTTGTGGTGGTGGTGGTGGTGATGGTGGTCAAAGGTGACTGTGGTGGTTGAATGGTAGTGCCTCGTCGAAGAAGAAGAAAAGAGGTTTAGGGAGAGGGGTTTATATATTTATATTTAATTTTCGGTTTTTAATTTAATTGAAGAACTTATTTAATAGGAGAAAAATATAAAATACCATTTTGCCCTTTTTAATTTGATCAAAATTGATCAAATTTTCCAAAAGTCGACAGAAATCACCCATTTGGACTCCAGTTGCATTTTTTCAAAGGTTGGGGAACCTCCGCAGGCACAAACTGAATATTAGGATACAATTTGCAAAAATTGAAAACGTTAATAACCGCTGCTGCAATTTTCCCTTAAAAATATAAAGTTACAAATTATAATTTAGTTGTGTGCTTCATATGTGTAGAAAAATAGATTGGTATAAATTTGTTCTAGGTTTCACGCCTAGGATATTACTTGGCAGCTTGTGAGTAATCTATTTAGAGCTCGGTAGCACCAAATATTTCCTCTTAGAGAAACCAAAAACTGTCACATTATAACAGTTTTTCAAGATAAAAAAGAAAGAACCATAGGAAAGAATAAACATGCCATCTCTGCAGTTACTTGTTTTTCAAGTTCGTCAATCACTGGTGCGGAAATCCAAGCAGACAAAAATGTAGTCATCAGAGAGAAAACGACCGATAGAAAGCCACATGCTCAAGTGCTAGTATATGATTATGGTTGTATTCTTTTCCTCAACTCACTCTAAACTAAGGTTTAGAACCATGAAGACTGCCGATAAGAGAAGAGTAAACAATATCATCAGACGTCAAATTGGAAGTTATGGTAAAATCTGTAAAAATTGAAAAGGTCAGAGACCACCGCTGCAATTTTTCTTCTTTTTAATGAATCTTATAATCTTTAAATTTACAATCCTCCACCTTGATGAAAATCTATAACATTTATGTATGAATTTTAATTTGAAATTAAATATGAAATTTTGCATTATCATCATGCATTTAATTATGAAATGCATACTGAACATTTAATACGTGTGCTCAAAATGGCATCTGTAATAGTTCGCATGGTTTCTGATTTGAAGATATCGACACATGAAAGTTGAGGGCACCCAATGGCATCATGATATAAAAGTCTCGTTTTCATATCGTTGGGGACGAGCATAAATTTGTTTCTACTATTTGTGCATCCGGATTGTAAATATTCTTCCATTAGAGACGTTAGAGTTACACAAAGAAAAAAAAGCGTAACGCAACCGACGTTCAACGTTATTGCGAGATAGGATAATTTGTGACCTCATTAACATTTGAGGACATCAATATGGCAAATCATCGTCCAGTGCCTTGTGGAGCTTATCTTCTCGAACTAAAGAGATTTTAGTGTATATTATTTGAAGAATTTCAATATTTTCTGTTTCTTAAATATATGTGGACCTTGCAATACTTAGATGCACAAGTAATTGATTGTGATTGTTGATGAGGTTCAGCTGTAAATCTTGAAAAAATATCAAATTGGGAAAATAAAAATTTGACCTTTTACAATCAATATGTTTAATCGAATCTGATTGGTCAATTCAACTGAAAATTTGAAACCCCGCACAAGAAATTGGTCCGGTTTAGATCACCCAGTCACCCTTGATTTTTCATCTTTTTCGTTCTATATCCTCTATATATTTGGATCAATTTTCAAAATATTGAAAATAAAAGTAAAACCGGAGTCCTCGATATTCACAATCCCCACCATATAAAATTCATTTTCGCCTTTTCATTCACTCTACAGTTTCTATCTAAAAACCTCAACTGAAAATGAAGGCAGCTATGTTGAGATCTGTATTCAGGAGGAGCTGCTCCACTGCTGCCCCATCGGCATCCCACGTAATGCGGCGCGGCTTCTCATCGGACTCTGCGCCCGAGCGAAAAGTTGCAGTTTTGGGAGCTGCCGGCGGGATCGGACAACCGTTGGCTTTGCTTATGAAGCTTAATCCTCTTGTCTCCAATCTCGCTCTCTACGATATTGCCGGAACTCCTGGCGTCGCCGCTGACGTCAGCCACATCAACACCAGATCTGAGGTCCCTCTCCCTCTCAATTTCTGTGTCTATTCTAATTATACCTTATTTCTGTTTTTATGGAGTTTCATTTGTATTTGTTTAGGGTTTTGGACCCACTTATTGTATCCTTTTTCTCACTTTTAGGTTTTGCATCAAAGTGTGATTTGGTTTTTTCAATTTTGTGCTTTTTCTTTGTTTCTGTTGGCTCTCTTAATTTTAATACCAATTGCAATAGTTGATTACACTATCAAAGAAGCAGGGAGACATCAGGGTGTGGTGTGGAGAAAGAAGAAGTCCATTTATCCATTACTTTCAATATTTGAAATGACAAAGTAGTTTTATACTTTTTTGCGCTTCTTCAAGATGTCAAATACATTTACTCATGAGAAATGATATCTCTCATTAAAGATTTGGTCTTTGTCTATTCAGAGAGTCACATTCGAAACAGATGCGGATTCTCTAGATTTAACATGGAAGCTTAGATGACTAATTAAATGATCCCCGATGTCTTGATTCACAGTAATTGCCATATCGAACGCTAACATCGAATTTCATCTTCATTTAATTTGGATTGGAAATTTTTCAACTCCACCACCTGAGTTTGTGGATGAAACATAATTCTAAAATTGTTTTTCAAGAAAACTAGCATGCTTGTGTTTTCTCCAGTATTAAACAGTAAATTAAACTCACGAGTGAATTGTCTGTGAAATATGCAGGGATATTTCAATCATAGATGTCATTTTTTCCTCGATCTCACATTCTAAATTCCATCATGGTCATTATGATTTTTGCAGTATTGAATTTTTGGTTGTTATTTCTGTTGTTTTGAGGCTCGTTCCTCTAAGTTTCATGCTACACATATACTTGATCTTCATGTCTCATTCCAACAGCTCTATAATCTATGAAGATGTGATCTTTTTTTCTTCAGTGTGTTGCATGTTTTTCACTTATTATCTGTGGTCATGATGTATAAAAACACCTATTTTCTTGAATATTATATAGGTTGCTGGGTACATGGGAGAAGAACAGCTGGGGCAGGCTCTGGAGGGTTCTGACATTGTCATCATTCCAGCTGGTGTACCCAGAAAGCCTGGCATGACTCGTGATGATCTCTTCAACATCAATGCTGGAATTGTTAAATCTCTTTGCACTGCAATCTCCAAGTATTGCCCCAATGTGAGCCTTCCTGCCTTCAAGTTATGGATTTTCCATGGCTTCTCTTTACTGAAGTGTTCCATAACTATATTTGTGCTACTTTCTCCAAAATCAGGCGCTTGTCAATATGATTAGCAACCCTGTGAACTCCACTGTCCCAATTGCTGCTGAGATTTTCAAGAAAGCAGGAACCTACGATGAGAAGAAACTATTTGGTGTGACCACACTTGATGTCGTTAGGGCCAAGACATTCTACGCTGGCAAGGCCAAAGTCAATGTGGCAGGTGTGTGTATATATATTTACTTGCCCAGTCAATATTCCTTGTTAATCTTGAATTATATTTTTCATATTGAAATTTCTGGTCACTGCCTAAATTTTCTGCCTCTTTCTTGCAGAGGTCAATGTACCCGTTGTTGGTGGGCATGCTGGCATAACCATTCTCCCTTTGTTTTCACAGGTACTGGATCCATTTTTTTGCTTGTTATATTTTGTCTTATTTTTTCAAGTTGGCAATAGTGCGCTTCATTTAGATGTACAATATATGGTTGAATGTTTGATTATAGGCCACACCAAGAGCCAATTTACCGGATGAGGAGATTAAAGCTCTCACGAAACGAACTCAAGATGGTGGGACGGAAGTTGTCGAAGCTAAGGCAGGAAAGGGTTCAGCTACGCTATCAATGGCGTAAGTATCAACTATTCTATTTTTTCTATCGAATTTTGGTGCATGGTATTTGGTCAACTAGTGGTTTTGAGAGTGAAGATCAGATTTGAAAGGAAGAGGCTATTTCTAAATCCTAGATGACTTAGTTGCCAATGATGCTATTCTATGTACATTGTACAGTATACACACAAAACTCCATGTGCTACTATGGCACGATCAATTTCCTTTTATTTCTTGATTGGTGTGTGCCTTGATGTGTACATCATCCAGATGCATGACAAACTGAACCTACGCTGTAGTAAAGATTTTTCCAATTTTTCGGTCATAGGCTCATAGCAGACAATTTTATACTGGGATGAATGTCAAAATCTGTCGTCGAAATTGATGCTGGGTTTTATCTGTGATTTCGTGCTGATGACTTGTCAAATTTGATTAAATAGTCCTGATGAAGCACTGATTTTTATGCAGTTATGCTGGGGCCATATTTGCTGATGCCTGCTTGAAGGGTCTTAATGGGGTCCCAGATGTTGTTGAGTGCTCATTTGTGCAGTCAACAGTCACTGAACTACCTTTTTTCGCATCCAAGGTGATAGAACCACAACCTTACTTTTTTGGTTCATCAATGAGATGTGAACACTTGCTTGGATATATGAGAACAATGATTGTTAATGGATAAATCCTCTGGTTATCAGGGATCCACATCTTTTGAGTCGTGATTTTTTTTTGAATTAGTCACTCCACTTGACTCGTTGAACAATTATCACGTGTGTGCCTTCTTGCAAAGCCTTAAATCAGCACATTGTGATGATGGTGAAGCCATGTTGTCTGCGTTGTTGGCTAGCTAACATACATATGGCATTTCTTAAGCTTAATTGAGGATATCGAATTTAACTGATCATTAGTTATTAAACCTCGTGTATACTGTGAGTCATTCGTATTTTCTAATTCAGGTTGGCCTGCACGAATTGTTCTCAAAACAATTGCCAATATATATTTTTATAATCCACAATTCTGCATATAAGTTTCTGGTTGTTAGCTCATTACCAATTAGTAATTATGAAAATTGTCTTGTTTCTGCTTCCAGGTGAGGCTTGGGAAGAATGGCGTTGAAGAAGTCCTAGGCTTGGGCCCACTTTCTGATTACGAGCAACAAGGACTAGAAGCTCTTAAACCCGAGTTGAAATCCTCTATTGAAAAGGGTATCTCTTTTGCCAACCAGAGTTGAAATGGCTAAACCAATTCCAATTCTAATATTAAAGAACTCAAAACAATTTTGCACATCTTTGGGTGTTGTATTTTCTCTGTTTTTCCTGTTACAAAGAGGGATCAAATATGGCTACTCTCGAGTAGTTCTCAAATAATACCAGCAACATAAATAAACTGTTTTGAGGTACGTATTTATTTGGAGATTATAACTATGCTTCTTATGTTTCTCATTGGTTAATGCACTTAAGTTGATCATTCGTCTGCTAGCCAAGTCAAGTGCTGCACGAGGGAGGGATCGATTTAAATTTGTGATTGTTTGACTGCTCTAATACACAATTTATCCTTTTTAAAGGGGAAAAGAATATTTATAATCTCCCCTTTTTTTTTTTTTTAATAAAAAGGCTACTAAAACTAACCTCTAAATATATTAATCCGCTTTATGATATTCCTTGTGAATTATCGATGTCCAAAATTAACAAATGGAAGAACTGTTTGTTTGACTTGAACATTGCTGGACAAATGGTCTTTTGCGTTTGAATTCTTTTTCAGATTTTTTTTTTCTTGATATGTTGACCAATGAATTGAGATTTGCCGTCTATTCAATTGATTATTGACACATCATTTTTAAATTAACATGTCAATTCAAATTTATACTCATTAACTTCACTATTGACATGCTGAATTGATGACATGTTAATTTCTGCTCAATATTCGAAAGAGCGTCCTGTGTTGCTACTTGCTTAATTTCTGATGTGTTGTTAATTTCTGCTCAATTTCAAAATGAGTGAAAAAATGTTAGATTGAAAACATATTTTTGTTCCCAACAAAAAAAGAAAGAAACGAAACGGAGGAAAAGAGGGCAAAAATCTACTTTCCTGCCGTAATAAATTAATTAATCCACGCAAAAATATAGGATAGCTAGAGGATATGATAATACAAGACATTATGAAAATTGGAGAACAAGACGGTTAAATTTCCAATGTGTTGCACTTTATTGACATACATTTGCGTCATTGTACACGAACTAGAACATGCATCTGCGTTTCCAACCAGCTAACTTCAACAAAATCAGAAGAAAGCATTTTGCACA
Source organism: Fraxinus angustifolia subsp. syriaca (assembly GCA_903798275.1). NCBI lineage: Eukaryota > Viridiplantae > Streptophyta > Magnoliopsida > Lamiales > Oleaceae > Fraxinus > Fraxinus angustifolia. Next base: position 10,742 of record CAIGRE010232551.1, on the reverse strand, counting down.
AGAGTAAGGTCAATTAAGGGTTCGATTAAGAACGGATATTTGACCAGAGTCTCCATTCAGAAAGAATACTTCCAAAGGTATATGTGATGATGATGTTGTCGTTGCTGAATTAAATCTGTATGTTGGTTGTAGTATTTTGCTACCTCCAGGACATGGTATGGTTAAAAGTCGAGGTCCTGTCCTCATCTGCCAAACCTGCAAGAAACCATATTATTTTAACACCCTCTTAGAGGAGACACTTTAGATTAACATTTTAAAATAGAGAATGAGTTTGACAAATAATTATATGCATTCAAAATATTTCAATTTTCAATAGAGAAAAATAATATAATAATTTAAAGGGAAGCTAGTGAAAATAAAAGATTAAGAAAAACAATTAATATTTCTTTATAGTAGTAAAGTTAAGTATTAAATATAAAGAACACGTTGAAGTAACTAAAATTTTATACTCTCAAATTTATAGATGTTCTCTAAATTGCAAAATTCGCTCTTTAAAAAATATGAGCGTCTCTTGAAGATGCTTTTAATTCAAGTAAATGCAATACCACATCATCCATCAGATAAGAGCAGATGTTAGTAACTTTAGCGAATGCTGAGTATTGATTATCATTATTTCAAGGCATAGTCGAACACCAGAAAAAAACATGATTTAAGAATTTCTTCACACTGTGACAGTGCTTGTGCAGACTATACTTTTCAAATAAGGAGTGTCATCATGCAAGAGAATAGTACCTCAACTATTCCTTTCCGAGGTGCATGGATAGCTAGACAAAGGCAATAATCACTCTTTGAGTACCCATAATAAGCAGAACGTGAAGCTGCAGTATCTTTATTGACAAGCATCTCCACAAATAGGCAGTTCGCATCACGATATCCCTGCAAGAGAAATAAAGATCAATAAGGTATATCATAGGTGCCTCAAATAAATAAATAGCATATGCATCACAAACCTTCCATAAGCGCACCACCACAAGAGCTTGGGTGTCTAACAACAAAATTCGTCCAAGGGAATCAGTTATTGCAGCCAAAGTACCAGTAGGCGACAATGTGAGCTTCTCACCCTTCCTTGGGTGATCCTTCAAACAAGTCAGTGGAGAGGCTGTCATGAAATGCAAGTTTTTAGCTTGTAGTGCAAGTGTGTCAGCGTATTTGATGGACAAAATCTAATCGCTAGAAGTATTAATCATCCATACCTAAATTTTGCCTTAGAAATTAGAATTGTCTCTCTTCAGAAATTTGACAGAAAAAATGCACTAAGAACTAAGAGTGTGTTAATTTTAAAACAATATAACAATTAGAAGCAATTATATCACCTCGAGCAAAGGGTTGAGCCTTCGCTTCTGGCTTTTTTGTTGGCTTTTGTTCACTACGCCATATCAATTTCGAAAATGAAGCAATTGTCGAAAATGTTGCTGGTACAACTTTTGACAGAATAGCCCCCACTAGTGATCTGCTCTTGTCCTCTGAAAGTCTTGAAATATGAAACGAAAGATCAAGCAAGGAGGACAAAAATTGGAAAATGTAGAAGCTATAGCATAATGAGAACAGAAAATATTTTACGGGGAGAGGGATTCTATGAAAATTATGTAACCAAAAAGCTCACCACACCAACCTAAATGCTGAAATTACGGCATCATCTCCAATAGTGACTGCACAATAGTAATGTTGATTTGACTGCCCAACAATAAAAGCAGCTGAATTCAAATACCAGAATTAATTCAGAAACTTGCAAAAGTCACTGGATCAAAGAATTTGAACATAAATACAAAGCCATTATCCACAGCAGGGAGCAATATGGAAAGCAAGAAAGCAAAAGAATGGATGGGCAGTAAGAGTTAAAAAAAGAAAGTGGGTATAAAACTCTAAAAAAAATATATATAAAAATAAAAAAAATGCTAAAGCTTCAAATAAAATAGTAACATTGTTTAAAAGTTTTAACAGTCATAATCGATGAGCATTGTTCATTAATACTCTAAACAATATATATAGAGAAAATCTTAAATTTATAACTACCTGGATTTCCATCAGAGGTGGGGGCATTACACCAGTAATAGCAGCATCTGAACATGGTCCATATTTGCTAACATTCCACAGCTGGTAAGGAAGCCTTGTAAAAGATATTCCAGAATCATCCGGATCCATCTTATCAAAAGAATCATTCCAAGACTGAGAATCTGTCCCTTGAAACCATCGTTGCAGCTTATTCTACATCTCATCGAGAATACATATCAGAGTTTAGGAAAATATCAGAACTTATGGGAAAATATCTACTGAAGTAAATAAAGAAGAAGAAAAAAAGCTGAAAAGGGTGATCTAGGATATAGTTCAATCTTTTAGTGCTAAAATCACGATACCAATATGCCAAGAGAATTAATCTGCTGAAAATTACATAGGTAAGTAATAACAATCATATACCTGAATGTCAGATCCTTCAAACCGAGCAATCACGCCTGGCATAACGACGCAAACCTCCTCTGATGATGTATCTTCTGTTAAATCTTTCTTAGTTCCACGGACCCTCAACTTTAGAATCTTTCCTGGGTTCACGATCTGCAAATTACGACCAGCCATTAAAAAATTCTTTCATTTTAACTTATAGACTGGTAATAATAACAATTGAGGATGCTCAGCAATTAGAACTACAGTTAGATATGAGTAAACAAATATCAAATTCAGTTAAGTCAGTCACCAGTCATTCATTCACAAAATCATATACTAATCGTTACCAAGAATCACCCATAATCAAATTAAAGATCCAAACTTTACCAAATTCCATATAGAAAATAGAAACACGATTTTAAAAACATAATTATACACGTTCAAAACTGCCAACCTGTTTGTGAATGAGAGTGCCATGGAGAGAATAAATCAAAAGGTAGCCACATGAGGTTCCAACGGCAAGCACTCTGCTGACGTCATCATCGAAGACGAGCCACTCGACAGCGGAGATGAACTCAGGTTCAATTGGGGAGAGGTCGGGTCGAATCTTGACGACCCGGTTATTGTCTGGATCAGGCCCGCCATTGTTAGTGGATGACCAATGAAGGATGAGAATTAGGGAGCGATTGGCGAGTGCTACGGAGTGGGTGTCGAGGGAAATTAGAAGATCGGGATTGTCGACGAGCCAGCCTTCCTTACCGGCTCCGAGATCGGTTAAGGCATCGCAGGCTATACAGCCGAGATCCGTCGTGTGTAAGCGGCGAGACATTGATAGAAGGATTTAGGACATGGTGGTTGATCGGAATTTTGTGCAAGTTTGGCTAATATGAGAAAATAAAAAAAATAACAAAGGAAATAACATTTTTTTTTTTGGGTTATAAACTGTAAAAAATGAACGTTCGTTAAGTTTATCGGTCTAATGGAGTCAAAATTTTCAATCTTTGCATTGACTTCAAAGGAACATAGGCACTTCTCTCAAAACAATCGATGTTTTTGAATTTGTTTGCTTGATAGGTCTCGACTATCTTCCCCTTTCAAGTCGTGACTCATCTCATTAGGTTCTAATTATTAGATCGGTATGCCAATCCGTCTCGCACCAATTTATTAAGACGAGGTTAGATTACTTTTAATATATTAGATTTAGTCCATGTTTAATTAGAATTAAAATCAAATTAAAATTTCAAATCAATTTAATAATTAATTTTAATCACACATTTCATAATATTGGTAACTTTTTAACCACACATTTTTTCAAAATTATTAAAAATTTGATTTTAACTTTTATCCTAATACTATCTGTGGTTTAGTTCATCAACCCGAATGTTGAATAAAAAAAAATAAAAGGTATAGTCAAAAGGGGAATTTAAAGACAACTAGATTTATGACTATTGACTCAACCCCTGTTTGAAACTCATTTTAAGGAGAATAGAAATTTTGTAATAGTAATTGATGTGAGAATATATGGCAGAAAAGTGATGAAAAGTTTTTGTTTTGTGTGTAATATTATTTTATTTGAAAAACGTGTGGTTGAAATGAAGAATAAGAAAGAGAAAGAGAAAGAGAAATTAATGGGTGTCGAACGTAGGCGGAATATATTAGGTCTGGATCTACTAGCTATATTTTCAATACATCAAGGACCCCAACTGTAATTTTTCCGGATGAGAACGAAGATATTCCATTTCGACTTGCAACATAATCCCGTAACCAAACACTCCCCCAAATCCCCATCATATATAAGTGAAGGGTCCTTTCGTCTCCTCGCACAATCCACCGGTTTCCACACGCAACGAGCACATATTTTTTTGGTCAGAGAAAACGTAAAGGAAGAAAGCAAGAAGAAATGTCAGGAATATCACAGGATTGGGAGCCAGTGGTGATCCGCAAGAAAGCCCCTACTGCCGCCGCCCGCAAGGATGAAAAAGCCGTCAACGCCGCCCGTCGCTCTGGCGCTGAGATAGAAACCGTCCGGAAATGTAAGTTTTTGAGTATATTGTGCGCCATTACATACTGTTTTTTTGAAGGAAAATTACTATATTGTTCTGTACGATTTTTTATATATATTTTTATATCCGCTGGATGTGTATGTGTTCGAAGTAAATTGATTGACCTTTTCTAAGGGTTTTTTTTTTTTCATCGGATCTTTCAGTATATTCATCTTTCTGTGTTGTGCACATAAGATAATATGACTTTGTATATATGCTTTAGTTTGTTCGACTAGGGTTGCGATTCTTTTCAATGATTAATGTTCTTTAATTCATTCCTTTGTGCAATTATTCATGAAAATATTTCTTCTTCCACGGCTGAATAGTAACTAAACTCTTTTCAGGTCAACTTATTTAACTTCAGGTAAGATTCTAATTGTCGAAATAGTTTAGTCCTGGTCACTAATAATTTCAATATATTAAGGTTTGATTAAAAATCATGGTATAATAGGGTTTCACTATATGTAATTGGAGCCTAGAAATTGCACTTTGTGAATAAAAAAATTCATATTGGATTGGAAGGTTTTTTATTTCAATCTTAGAGCCCCTAATTCTAAGTCACAGAGTAACTCAAGAGTTTAGCTTAGAGAATTAGTTTAAATGAAGGTCTTGTTAACCTTGGGTTGCTGCAAACTAAAAACTTTTGTATTTTCTCTGTTTCAAGTGGTCGCAGTTGTCTGTCTTTATATCTATTTTTTCCTTTTATTACAAAATACGTATCATTTGTTTCTGTTTTCATAATTGAATCTTCGCTAATAACTAGAGCAGATTATATCATGCAGGATATTCCTGTGGTAAATATGAAAAAAAGAAGACTCTACCAGGACGATGGATAACTTCACTTTACTGGATTGGCAATCATGTTGATGTTGATCCAGTTTGTGTTCCATGCAAAAATAAAATGCCTGTTATGTTCTCAATTATATATTGTGAGAGGGCGGATTCAATGCAGGGTTGAACATGTTTTTAGAATACTCCAGAAGGAAACCTTCAGCATAAAATATCTAACAGGACAAATGCTAACATCTCTTTTTTGGGCTATCAATCGTGTTGATGTCAGTCCAGTTTGTGTTCTATGCAAAAACAAAAATAAATTATATCATTATCATCTGTAGACGAGTTGCCAGGGTTACTCTTTTGTCCTCCAAAAATCAAAATCCTTTTTTAAGTTGATTTCTTGTTTTCCCTTATCTACTGTTTGTCAAGATGTTAAAGGCAGTGTTGATGACCTTTGTGTAGATCTAGCTTTGTTTGCTGCTTCTAACATTATTCTCTTTCCTGCAGCTAATGCGGGGACAAACAAGGCTGCCTCAAGCAGCGCCACATTGAACACCAGGAAGCTCGATGAAGAGACAGAAAATTTGGCTCGTAAGTTGAAATTGTTTGTATTTTTTCAGAACCTTTATGTGGTTGTGTTATGAAATAATCATTTGCATTGTTAAGTACGTGCATGCTCCCTCCTTTGGGTAAGATCATACTCCCTCATTTCCATAATATTTATGAAGTCTTTTTTATTTTTATCTGGAAACATCACTTATCTTATACTTGTCAGAGTAGAAGAGAAGATGACAAAATTCAGTAAAAATGAGTGAAACTATGAAAATTGCTTCCTTTACGCAAGACTTCCTTTTTATGAGGTTGTGAGGAAACCGAAAATAATTTAGTTTCTCATTCTATTTGAAGAACAACGGCAGACTTGCAGATATTTCCTCAAGTGATCATCCTTCTTTTGCCATCCATATCTTATGGACACGAGTTTAGCTGGATATCCCTCTCCCTTGTTATGATTTGCAATTTATTTCTAAGAACATTCTCTCTGCTTTGTCCCTTAGCAACAACAAGGCAACTAGAATTATTTGGTCCTTTGTTGATTGAATTGTAGATAAATATATTCTTTTGACTTTTGTCGTACCTGCCTAAATTTCTCTCTAATCACCTTGGGAACCTTTTCATTTCCTCTTTTACCAACTGCCTTGGAGTGGGGTAGGTGGACTGGCTATTTCATTTTTTAAGATTATTAAATGTTGTCAATTGGTTGTTAATTAGCTTCTCAGTTACTGTTTGACTGAAAACTGCTCCATAGGAAAATTTTCTGAAGTTACCAGAAAACCTTTTTCATTTTTCAGCCTTAGGTACCCTGATCCAATTTATTATTATTGAGTATTGGCTGATAATCTACGAATCAAACTTTTGGCCTGTTATATGCACTCGTTTCCTGTTCCAGTTGTTTGATGTAATTTTTACTTTTGATGGATCTGTATTCTATATTGTTTGTTGTTTGTCATTTTGTGGTTTTGGTTTTGAGCCGACTCCAAGGCAGCATGATTTCATTTTTTACGACTCCTGTCTAAAGTAATTATTAGTCAGAGTTCTAATTTAATTGTTTCATTATTGACCTGCCTTCACGTCCCATTTAATAATTTCCATTTTGTCTCAGATGAAAAGGTGCCCAGTGAACTGAAGAAAGCCATTATGCAGGCTCGATTGGACAAGAAATTGACCCAGGCTCAGCTTGCTCAGGTCTGTTTTACCCCCCTTGGTAGCATACAAATGAATCATCAAACTTACCCTCTTAGGACATGAAATTCATTTTGCTTGTAATCCTTGACTTCAGATGATAAATGAGAAGCCCCAAATCATCCAGGAATATGAATCTGGAAAGGCAATTCCAAACCAGCAGATTATTTCAAAACTGGAAAGGGCCCTTGGCGTGAAACTGCGAGGAAAGAAATAAAACAAGCAGCAAGTAGAGTCTAAAAATTTGATTGCAATGTTGTTTTTGAGCCCTGAAAAAGTGGTGGTGTACATGAACATCTTTTCTTTTGTTTGTAACCAATGTCGCATCTGCTGCTACTATGGATTATGGATTTGGCTTCCTTATGAATAGGGGATGTTTTCCGAGTGAAAATATGGGGATTCCCCTCATCTTATGTTTGTACATCGTAATAACGTTGTTTTCTCCTTTCATGAAATAAATCTGTCTACGAGACATTGGAGGTGAAATGTTGTAGTTGCCTGAATTTGGAGTATCATTTGTTACCCATGGAACTTGTGCAAGAACCAGGAAGATGTTTACAATAATTCAAAGTGAAATAGTACAATACATACTGTACATCAACCAAATGAGATCATTCAGATACAGTGAAAGCAAAAATTCTCTCAAATATATAAAAGTTAAAACAAGTTCCAGGATAAACAGTTTTAAATTACTCGCATGCCAGTTTTGTTCCAAAACTGGTTAGGCAAATAGCAAATGCCTGAAAAGCCGACAAAGGTTGCATATAGTCCATTGTGAAGGTATCACCTCCTACCTTCCCAAACTGGAGAAGTACTGTTTCCTCATCACCTTTTCCACCCGGCTGACTTTGATCAATTGTTGCAACCAGTTGAAAGTTCTTGACTGATGCAACTGTCACTCTACCATGGAAATTCAAGCACCAACATTCCAAGTGTTCATGCCACCTTGGAGCTTTGTTCTTTAAAACTGTGTATCCGAGATTCGAAGACTCGGGTTTCTTAATTCTTAAATTAACTTGAGATTTGTCCACTGCCATTTCTTCTGACATTCGGCACTTAAGTGAGCATGCCATTCTCCTCGGGCCTCTTGACTTCAAGAGGTTAAACTTGTAGGACACCTGCCCCATTTCAAAATTACCAGCTGGAACTTGGGGACTTATCTGTTTGCTTGCAAAACGACGACCAGCTCTACTGCTTGAAGGCTGTGCTCCACTGTGTGGCGGTTGGCTATCATAGATTGAAAAATTAGTTCCAAGGAAATCCGACCTGTCACAAGGTAAAAACACAATTTGCTGAATGTCTCAAAGACGCAAGGAATAAAATTTCAACGATAGAATTTTTATGTAACCAAAAATAAATTGATATGCAAAGCCTCGAGAGAGAAGCAGAAAATTGTGAAACAATAATTTTAAGGAAATGCAACTGTACACCCTTGGAGAAATACATCTCCATCAGTTCCATCCAACAGTCAACAGAGTACAAACAAAAAAATCAACTAGAAATTTCATTCAAAGGACCACACAAATTATAAATTTATAATCATCAGCCACATCTCCATCTTAAAAGGAAAGCACCTGTTTAGCAGGACTTTTGAAAGGCCAAAAACTACTTCTGGTACTAGGAAGCTGCTTTTGAGTCTGTTTGATTAATTTTCTGGAAGTGCCTTCTCTATCTATTAAAAGAGCTTTTAGAGAAAACATTTCTACAAGAAGAAGAAGCACTACCAAATGGGCCCAAGTACCATTCAAAAAACATGAAATCATAAGTTGTCGTCAACCCTTCGCCACATGATCTAGCAGAAGCTTCGATAATTACAATAAAAGTAGGATCAACCATGTTGGAGTAAAGAGAAGTGGTTTCGCTTGCCACAAAATTTACTTCTCAGTAACTAAATAGGAATTCTTACCTTAATTTTCCGACATAGGCATTACTTCCTTGTGATAGATCGTTAGCATCCAGTGATATAATGTACTCGATGTGAGTACCATTCCTGTATCTTCGTGCTGCTAAGAGGAACTTCCCTTCGTCCATAAATGCTGTCATAAATAGTGGAAGACATCTGAGCATAGATCATAAAATCATAAAAGAGCCAAACAAAAGGAAAATCCATGAAAAATATAGAGGTATTAGGTAAAACAGTCCCTTGTACTGTCCTTATTATGTGGTCGATAAGGAAAATTGTAATCATAGACTATATAATCCCAATGTTAATCTCAAAGCTATATAACAATTAGTATGTCTAGTTTTACAATCAGCATACTAGATTCCCAAATTATTATGGTTTAGAACCATCAATATTTTTAGAGCCATGCTATGTACATATAGGGGTTGACATAATGTGAGTGGGGTGGGTCCCATGCTACAGTATCATGGGTCCCACCCAACTCACATTATGTGAACCTCTATGTGTACACATAAATTAATCCATACTTTTAATATATCAACATTTGATTCCTTCTCGTTACTATTTTATTTATCCTTTAGGGGGGAACACGAAGCACATATGGAAATCCCTAGCGAAGACATATTGAAGGCTTGCCAAATTTGGATTCTTATTTTCTAATGTTTTGCTTAAAAGTTAAAATCGCGCTAATTAAAAACCAGCCAACAGCAAACCAGCTGACTCAGAACCAGTTTGCTCCTCTCTAAAAAAGGAGAGAACTTCTAGAGCCCAATGACTAATGGAGTAAAAGCCAAACGAGGCCGAGTTTCCTACCCATCGGCCAGCACTTTTTATAGTTTTCTTTATCAGTTTCTTGCACTGAATTTCACAGTGGGAATATGAAAGGAGCAATGATCCAACCACCATCTCTTGTTCATTATTCGGTACACGATTACATATGTTGTACATATATTATTCTCATGATTTATCATTGTGTGTTATTGTTATTTGAAAAAAATGTATTAAAAAATTCTCAAAATAAATAATTTCTTGAACTTGATTTTTTGTTTCAAATTCTAATTCACTCTTTTATCATTTTACTTCATTTTAAAAACACACCAAAATGCAATATAAAATATAAGTGATACATGATATGCTGAAGCTTTTGCTATATTTGTCATCTCATTTTCTATTGATATTAGAAGGAAACCAACCAAGGAATGTCGAACCAGGGTTGAATCCGTTATCAAAATTAAATAAATATACCACAAAACTTTGACAAAATGGGTTTAATTTTCTAAATTAATCCATATATATAGATAAAATCACTCATTAAACTTAGTTAAATTCAATTAGCTATGACCATTTCTAGTATTGATAGAAATTTAGATAACAAATATAAAGTTCCAATTGAATTGCTTGAATAAATGTATAGGGTTTCATTGTGCTGTTAAAGGAAAACGAGAAAGATAAGAGTGAACTGAAATGAAAAAAGAAAATAAGTTTGCAATATCAATTATTTTGGGATTTAAATTTTGTATATATATTTTTTCATAGAGCAATTAACAATAGCACACAATGATCAGTGCAAGAATGATTTAAGTAATATATATGTAAATAAATGATGAAGAAAAGATGGTAACTGGAATTTAAATTTTATGCTTATTATATAATCGTGCAGAGGAATTCAGTGCAGGAAAATTGCGGAAGCAAACAATAAAAGGTGTGGGGCAATAGGGTAGGAAACTATAACTTTTTGGACCTTTTCCTCCATCCATTATTGTGCCCTAGAAGTTTAAAGTTTTTCATTTATTCCTTAGGAAAAAAAAAAAAAAAACCCAAAAAAAAAAAAAAAAAAAAAAAAAAACTAAAAAAAAAAAAAAAAAAAAAAAAAAAAGAAAAAAAAAAAAAATGTGTAGTGT
>CAIGRE010232497.1:0-12623 GCA_903798275.1 Fraxinus angustifolia subsp. syriaca | reverse complement strand
AGTATATATCACGATTTCACCTAGCAAAAAACAAGCATTTGGGGAATTTTGTACCGAAACTGGGGTGACACATACAAAAACAATTATTAGTGATATAAGGCATAGATGGAAATCCACTAACTTATTATTAAAATCATGTGAATGTTTGGACATTTAATAACTGAATTTTATAACAATAGGCATATTAAAAATGATAACGATACTATTTTGAACAAGGCCGATTGAATGTTAGCTTTTAAAATTAAAAAGTTTTTGACAAATTTTTATGATTTTACAGATATTGTTTGGAGTTTATTATCCCACTAGTTGTGTGGTCCTTGAACGTCTTTATATAATTGCTAGGGTCTTTCATAGATATAAAAATGACCCCAATTTTAATTCAATTATATATTTCATGGAATTAAAGTTTAGAAAATATTGGAAAGACTTGCCTTTGTTATTTCCATTAGCCTGTATCATGGACCCCCGATATAATTTATCGGGTACTAAATTTGTAGTTGATCAAATTTCAAGAGCTTTAACTTTTAATATACCTATTACTTATAGAGATTTAGAACAAACTTTTTCTAAAATTTATGAATTATATGTTGTACGAATGGGTACAGATATTAATTGGGTACCCTACGGCTTTACACCTACTTCTCCCGTTGATATAGTAGATTACGTTGTTGAAGTTTTAAATTTATTCGACGGCATTAACTTATATAGATATTGTTGACTTCATAAAATGAACTCAACAGATGTCGGGCCCACTCGTGCATGCGCAAGCCAAATCCAATACGTTGACGTGGATCTACAGTCCAGATCGCTCCAAGGATTGAACGTGGGAAGTGCTCAACGACACGAAACGTTACCTTTCGGGTTTCCGACAGGATAAACGGAACAAGATTGCAAAAAAATTAACAATCAACAAGAACTATGTAAAATGAAATTTGCAGTAGAGGAAATTGTAGAGAGCAAAATGTATTGCTTTTGTATTTAAAGTTACATTAGCCTTTAAATATTACATGGATGCGGTATTTATAGTAGTACAAATGAAATGGTGAACTTTGTATCAAATTACACGTGGCCTTATCTCCTCGGCCAACCCATCAATTTATAGCTATCACATTGACTTTCCTATCTACTCAAAGCATTAAATGTTATTACATTTACAAGACAATACACAATTACATTTTTCTCAAAGGTCACATCAATAATTTGTAACAAGATCTTCATCATGAGCAGATCTGTGCACATGGGCAATCGCCAACTGAAGAGCTTCGGATCCATGAGTGCCTCAAAAGTACTAGGGCCTCGACTGATACAATGGCCTCAGATAATGGGCCTTGGAATAGCTCTGGGGCTGGTTTCACTACTTGCTTTGATGCTATGTGGCAGCTTCTAATTATAAGTTATAACATATATGATTCAATTGCAACTACAAGTGGTTTCTCTAGTACTAGTAGTAATTTGACATTTGGTGCAGCCTTTTGAATCATCTTTGAGCTTTGTCCCCCAACATTAGGGAAAAGACATAGCATATTATGGCATATCCTGCACCTTGCAGTTCCATCCAAGACGTATATTTATCCAGGTGACTCAGGTGATCTCTTTCCCCTTCATACGCAATAAGCTATGGCATTTTCAACTTTTTAGGCAAGGGTTCGGCTAGGATATCTTCAGTGAATGGGGAGTGACATTTTGTTAGGTATTCCTTTAAGCTACCGCCAATTCTAGCCTCCAAATCAACTATACGCTTTTTAAGGCAATCATTTTGGGCTCAGCTTGTTCCACCGGATGAGTCGTACGATGCTCATCGTGTTTACTTGTTGGCGTCAAAGAGTGTTAGAGGATAAGCCTGTCGAATACACTATTTGTCCTCCTGGTAGTTGGTTTTGTTGCTATGGGAGAACTCGTAACTTCCTCAGTATTTTTTTTTTAGGATTCTCCATTCGAAAACTGGAGAGTTCTCATAGTGGGAGGTCGCCTAGTTCTTTCTCTACGGGAAGACTCTACCTCGGTATCTTGTGGTAGGTTGCGAGCCTGATTTTGCTCCAACATGCTGACAACATTAGTCAATTTTTCGATAGCCTCCTTTAGTGCTAGTGTTTGGGGATCAATGGTGTCGTTTTGACCTCGTCTCTTACTTGCAGTTGGTGAGTTACGGTCTCGCTCAGGGCGAGTGTGGGATTGATTTTCAGAAGCTGAAAGTTCATCCATGTTTTTTGGTTGATTTCAAAAGGGGATGGGGCTGTTTTTTCAAGTTTTGGGGCCCTCCTTCTAGTGCCAAAATATTGACGTTGCAAATTGTATGGATAAAATTCAAGCCAATTTCAAAGACGAATACGACTTTGATTAATTATCCATCTCCTTTTACAAACAAATCAACTACATATTTTTTATGTTTTTAGGAGATATTTGAAATATGGGTAATGTAAAAAAAATTTTTTAGTGTGTCAAGCCGTCCCCCTTTTTTACCCCTATTTTCTCTTTTTATAGGAGAAAATATACATGCTTCATTAATTTTCTGTCTTGTCATCTGCAATTCCAAATTGAGTGTAGCCCAATTTAATGCCCTTTTCACCTTTAAGGAGGATGGAAAAAATACTGGTTGGTGCTATACCAGTGTTAGACCTAAAACTGGGGGTCTTTTAGTTTTTGATACCCCTTCTTCAATTAAAGGGTGGAAGGAAGAGTTCTTCTACGCCTTGGGAGATTGGCAATTCCATCCTGTCGAGGTGGATAGGAAGGACGTGGTTCCTACCCTTTATCATTCTTTATATGAGTGGATGTTATCTCTATTTTTACTTCGTGTTTTGTTTTAAAATTACTATTCTGACTCTCTTTCTTTTTTCCTTTTTCACTTTACCAACCCTACCATTGGAGCTCAGTCCTTCAAAGACTGACAGATACAATCGAGCTCTTTCCAACAGCCAGAGGTCCTTCAAATTCGTCATCTCAGACGAAAACCTATTCCAAGTAGGTTTACTTCAAGCTCTGCCACCAACCTCAGTTCTAAATAGACCTTCTACTTTGGTACCTTCATCCTCTAGTAAGTGAACTAAGTACAGTTGCATACGTGTATATGTATGTTTCGATCTCAATACTGACATCTTATCATTTTGAGGTCAAAGTCCAGAAATGATGAGCTTCTGCACAGTAAGAGCAACCCAAGCAGCTGAGGTTGCTAAGTAAAAGCAGAAGAAAGTTCATGTAGAGGACCAACCTAATAAGGTGAAGGCGAAGTTGAGGCTGAAACTGAACAGCCATTGAAGCGACGCTGCTCTGCCGAGCTGAAAACTATTCCCATTCTTGTGTCTCCCTTATCTCAGCCCGCTTCTATTCCTGCTACTACCACCATCATTGCTGCCACTTCATCTTCAAGGCCTCAAGAGAGATGCCCTACCTTGTAGAGGCCAGATGTGGAAGGCCTAGTAAGGAGCAAACCTGATATTTTTTTGGATTTTCTTCGGGCACCCTCTCTATCAAAGGAGTTAATCGCTGCCTTACCCTCTCATTTGATGGAATCTATGACCTTGATGTTTCGGAGTTGGAACAATAAAGAACATACATTTCTTTCCGAGATGCCTAGCTCAGCTCCATTGCCAAGCAGTTCTTCAAATGGCATTTGTGACAAAAAATGTAAGTTCATTTCCCTTCTTTAATTAAATTATTCATACTCCTTAATTAAATATTTGTTCTTTTAGGTTAAAGCTGAGCTTGACAAAATACTCGAAGTAAAGGATCGAGCTAATATGATGTTTGAGAAGATCGAGGTAGAAAAGGCAGTATTCGCTGAAAAAGAGAAGGACTATGAAGATCGTCTAAATAAAATAGGGGTGGATCTTAACCCTGCTCTTTCTATGGAACATAAGCTGATGGATGATAATAAGGCCTTGGCAGAGAAGAATAAGGCTTTGAAGATCAGGGGTAAAAAGGTCAGCATCCGAACTGAAGATGAGAAGAAAAGAGCTGATGAAGCAACTGCTCAAGCTATAACTGCCAAAAAGGATGCTGAGCTGTAGATCTCTAAGGCTGTGGAGAACTAGAGAGCCTCATTGGAGTTCGATGCCATAGCTCAAGAGGCAAATGTTTTGGCTATCGAGAAAATCATCCAGCACATCAACAAGGAACGGTCGGATTGGAACACCATTTTCTCGGAGGATGCCCATAAGGAGCAACAAAAGGAAATGGAATAGCTACTCAAGGCAGTTAAGGCCCAGTCTACTTCTGAAGTCATAGCTTCTCAAGACCCCTCGGCCTTTTAGTTTTTCCATGTATTTTTTCTAAGTAAAACTTTTGCTTTTAGGAACTCTTTTTTTTTGTAATGTTCTGATTTTATGAATGAATGAAATTTTATGCTCTATTATTTTTTGGCTTTACATTTGAATGATGCTTTTCAAACGTATAAAACCTCTTATGGTACTAGAGTTGCACGACATATAGTCTTGATTTGTTTTGTGAGCAGAGCTCAAGATATCCTTTTTAGGAATCGCACTAAGTGTTGTAACACCTACAACCTTAGCTTGACCCGCTTATGAGCATGGCTTTTAGGGATTCTTTTTTAGGAATTCACACTAAGTGTTGCAGCACTTATAACCTTAGTTCAGCCTATTTAGTGAGCAGGGCTTTTAGGGATTCCTTTGCAGGAATTCGCACTAAGTGTTGCAGCACTTACAACCTTAGTTTGACCTGCTTTGTGAGCAGGGCTTTTAGGGATTCCTTTGCAGGAATTCGCACTAAGTGTTGCAGCACTTACAATATTAGTTCGGCCCGCTTAGTGAGCAGAGCTTTTAGAGATTCCTTAGCAAGAATTCGCACTAAGTGTTGCAATACTTACAACCTTAGTTCGGCCTGCTTAGTGAACAGAGCTTTTAGGGATTCCTTTACAAGAATTCGCACTAAGTATTACAACACTTACAATCTTAGTTCGGCCTGCTTAGTGAGCATGACTTTTAGGGTACTAAGCCAACATCTTTATACATTAGGAACACCCATTTTTATTATGAACTACTACAAAATACAGTTATCTTTTACTGGTAGTATTTTTTGAGATGTTCTGCATTCCAAGGATGTGGCAGGAGTCTTCCAGCTCATACACTCCTCTAAGCAAAACTCAGATCACCTTGTAAAGACCTTCCAATTTAGGTCCTACAGACCCAGAATTGATTTCCCTTGTTGCTAGGAAGACTTTTCTAAATACAAGGTCACCGACTTCAAACTCTCATTTTCTTACCTTCTGATTGTAATACCTTGTATTACGCTGTTTGTATAACTTTGTCTCTCTTTTCTTCCAGTAAATCCAACTCTGCTCGTAGTACTTTCTCATTATTATCCTCATTATACATCAATATTTAGATAGAAGGAACTTCTATTTCAAGAGGGATTACCGCCTCCACTCCGGAAGCCAAAAAGAAAGGAGTTTCCCCTAAACTGCTTCGGGTCATGGTACGATAGGACCACAACACACTGGGGGGCTCCTCAACCCATCCTCCCTTAAGAGTATCAAGTTTGGCGTTGAGCGTATGCTTGATGATCTTATTGATTGTTTCCACTTGTCCATTAGCTTGAGGATGATTGGGTGTAGAGAAGTGCATTTGTATCCCAAAGCTTTCACATAAATTTGAAAAACGGGAGTTATCAAATTATTTCCCATTGTCTATTGCAATGGAATGTGGTATCCTAAATCGGCATACGATGGATCTCCATATAAACTCCGTGGTTTTGTGATCGGTTATTTTGGTTAAAGGTTTGGCTTCCACCCACTTGGTGAAGTAGTCAACTGCTATAATTGCAAATTTTGTACCTCTCTTTCCTTTAGGCATGGGACCTATCATATCGACTTCCCATTTGGAGAAGGGCCATGGGGACATTACGCAATTTAGTTCATTTGGCGGGAGGTTGATTTTGGGGGCAAACCTTTGACATTTGTCACATGTCCTGGAAAATCCCAAGGCATCATTTTTTATAGAAGGCCAAAAGTATCCTTAGCGCACAATTTTGTTTGCTAGTGATTGTCCCCCATTATGGTTTCCACATATTCATTCATGCATTTCATGTAGGGCATGTAATACCACTTCCTCATTCAAATATCTAAGAAAAGATACAGAATACCCTCGTTTATACAGGATGTCATTGACTAACGTGTATTTGGCTATTTTCGTGCGGAGTTGCCTTGATATGATTGGGTCTTCCAGGCATGAACCCATTTTTAGGTACATAGTAATTTCATCTATCCATGTATGTTTGAAGTCAATTATCATACGAATCACCTTCGACTCTTCAATAGCAGAATGGAAGATTCTTCCTACTAGGATACTATCAAATTTCTCAATCCCTTCGCTTGTTGCTAATCGAGCTAAGGTGTCGGCATGGCTAATTTGAGTTCAAGGGATTCGTTCAATCTGTACATCCTGGAAATTTCTCATCTCTTATTTAACAATTTGAAGATAACTGTTCATCATTTCTTCCTTTGCTTGACAAGCTTCGTTGACCTAGTTTACCACCAGCTGGGAATCGCTGTGTACCACCAGGTGATCAATCTTCATTTATTTTGCCATTCTTAGGCCAGCTATAAGGGCCTTATACTCAACTTCGATGTTTAAGGCACTAAAGTCAAATGGTAATACTTCACAAAATAATTGGTGACTAGGGCTGATTAAAACAATTCCAGCTCTTGCTCGTATTTCTATGGATGATCCATCAACAAAAGTTTCCATGGTTTCATTATGATAAGATTCCTGTACAAAATCCGAGCTGAACTCTGCATTGAGGTCTACAAGAGCTTGACCTTTAATAGAAGTTAGTGGTTTGTACTTTATATTAAACTGGCCGAGCTCAACTACCCACTTAACCAACCTTTTTGATGTAGTCGGTTTTTTCAAGACTTACCTCAATAGGTAGTTGGTTAAGATCTCAATTGGATGCTCCAAAAAGTAAGGTCTTAACTTTCGGGCTGTGATGACAACCGCATAAGCTAGCGTTTCCAATGGAGAATAGTGGAGCTCGGCTTTATGCAAAGCTTTGCTAATGTAATAGATGTGATGTTGTATTCCTTCATCTTCCCTAGCTAATACGGCGCTGGTGGCATGTTCTGATACTACTATATACAACACCAACGTCTCTCCTATTTTTGGTTTTGACAACACATATAGGTGTGCTACAGGCAACTTTAGTTGGTCGAATGCAAGTTGGCATTTAGATGTCCATTCAAATTTTTCCCTCCTTTCAATACGTCAAAGAAAGGTTTGCATTTGTCTATTGATCTTGACATAAAACAGCTAAGGGTATCCCCAATTCTTCCATTTAAGCTTTGAATCTCTTTAGGTCTGGTAAGAGAGCGCATCTCAATTATAACCCTTATTTTCTATGGATTAGCTTCGATTCCTCTATGGTTTACCAAACAACCCAAGAATTTTCCCGAGCGATACCAAAGACACACCTGTGTAGGTTTAACTTCATTCCATAGGTTTTTAGGATTTCTAGCATCTCAAGGAGGTGGTGTTGATGATCATGGGCATCTATGCTTTTTACTAGCATGTCATTGGCATATACCTGCACGGTCTTACCTATTTGTTTAGCAAACATAGAATTTACCAAGTGTTGATAAGTTGCTCCAGCTTTCTTGAGATCGAAAGGCATGACTTTGTAATAATAAAGAGCTCGGTCGGTAATGAAAGCTGTGTGTTCCCGATCTGGTTCATACATGGAGATCTAATTGTATCCTAAATAAGCATCCATGAAACTGAACAATTCGTGCCCAGTAGTAACATCTACCATCTGATCTATTCTTGGCAGCGGGAAGCTGTCTTTTGGATAGACTTTGTTTAGATCAGTAAGTCTCCATTACTCTTCTTAACTAAAACTGGGTTGGCGACCCATTTTGGATATTTGGCTTCACGAATAAACCCATTGCAGAGCAATATCTGTACTTCTTTATTTAATGCTTCATACCATTCTAGATTTAATGGTCAGTGTTGTTGCTATTTTGGACGTACCGTAGGATCAATTTCCAATCTATGACACATGACCTTTGGGTCGCTTTCCTTCATATCCAAATGTTCCTTGGCAAAAACATCAAGATTTTTCTTGAAGGAAATTAGTGATCTAATCTCTAAGTGGTGACCATAATTCATGACCTATCTTGAGTTCCTTCGATGGTTCCTCCATTCCGACGTTAATAGCATCTAGCTCTTCCACTGGTTCTCCTCATCTTACCTTCAGACGTGGGTCCAATGAATTCAGTGTGGGTTCTATTGTGCATACCATATGGACCTCAAAAGAAAGATAAATCTTTTTGTCTTTCGGATCAAACATTACTTGGTATTTTTTAGCAACCTCTCTGTTCCCATTGACCTACCCTACACCATGAAGCATGGGAAACTTGATGAAATAATGGTATATGGACACAATTGCTTTAAGGTTGAACAACATGGGATGTCCCATGATAGCATCATAAAGGGATTTTAAGTCCAAAACTACATATTCCGCGCTTAATTTAGCTTGATGAGAGGATTCTTCGAGCTTCACAAGGAGTTTGATTACCCCTTTTGCTATAGAGAGAGAACTGTTAAGTCCTAGAATCAAACTTGGGTAAGGTCGTAAGAAGCTCAGGGAAATCCCAATTCATTCTGAGGTACTGGCGTAAAGTATGTTAAGAGAGCTTCATGTATCAACTAGGACCTTAGGAATGTCTACTCCTAATATGGGATTGGAGATTACTAAGGTCCCCGGATATGGATTTGGGTCATTTTGCCTTTCTTCAAATAAGAGTTGGTAATTAGTTGTCTTCTTGGGATGTTTCTTAGTTATGCCGATCTCAGACATGTCGGCCATGATAGGTCGTTTGGACCTAAATTATCCATTATGTTGATGTTGTGGATTCCTTATCATTTGAATTTGGGGTGCAGGTAGGTTTATGTTGCAAGTTCTTGCTTTGGCCTAATTTCCACGAACCACTCCTGGTCCATAGAGAGTCGAAAACTGAATGCAATAGTGATATATTGAGGTGGACGTTGTAGTTCATGTAGTATAGGCCTTCCCAATATAGCATTATAGTTGGAAGAGAGATCAACAATAACAAAAATCTGCCAGAATTATTCTTTGGCAAAGGGGATCGCTTAGTTCTACCATTAAGATAATTCATCCATTAGCTTCTATAGGATCTCCAGAGAACCCTTGCAACCTTTTGGAGTATGGTTGTAGGTACTATTCATATATTCCCATTTGCTCCTGAGTTCAGGAATGTAGCACGTTAACCGAACTCCCGTTATCTACCAGAGTTCGATGTATTTGGGCCACATTGACTGTCATGGCTATAACCAATGCATCACTTTGATCCTGTAACACTCTTTGTGCATCTTTTTCCGTGAATCCAAACCATTCTGAGTACGGCATTTCACGAGCTTTAGTATGTAGATACACCGGATTATGGTTCTGCCAAAACCATTCTTTACCTAGCTCTTTATGAGCCCTCAAAATACTAATGTTTGCCTATCAAGGTTCGAATCTCGACCTAGTGTTGTGGGTCCCGAGCTTGAGGTCCAAGCCGGACTTGTTGAGCTATCCTTTGTTTGTTAGGTGGTTGAACTCCAACTGGATTTGCCTTCCTAGGTTTAGCCACGAATCCCTGCAAATGACCTCGTCTAATAATTGATTCCACTTCTTCTTTCAAATTTCTGTAGTCATCAGTGTTGTGTCCTGCCATTATGTGGAAATGGTAGTGCTTCGCCTGTCCTTTCCCACTGAATTCCTTTTTATGCGACTGATGTCTGTGGAAGGTTTCCTTCTCTCCAACTTGTAGGAAGACTTCTTCCAAGGTTGCATTCAATAGGTGGTATTCACGAAATTTGTCAGGATATGGCCTTAGACGATTTTGATCTCTCATATCTTTTCTTTTTTCTCGCATGGCATCCTTATCCACTTGTTTTCCCTTGGCTTGGTGTGGGGACTGTGAGTTAAGTTTGAGATCCTCTTAGTTTGAGGTGGCCTCTCATCTGCACTAATGTATTTTTCAGCTCGACCTAAGAATTCATGGTACGTACGAGGTCCGTCCTCAAGTACTAACCACCACAATCTTATTTTTGGTGTCAATCCTGAGAGGATCTCCATGAATGCAGCATCATTTGAAATTTTTTCGACCTTCATAGATTTCATGTTGAATATATTCAAGTAGCTCTTCAGCGATTCATTTTTCCCTTGCTTTATGCTTACGAGTCGTTCTTTTAGCATAGTTCTTGCCTTTGAACCCATGAATTGGGCAATGAACGTAGTGGCGAGGCCATTCCAATTTCTTATTGACCTCTGGTGTAGCCTTCTGAACCATCTTTAAGCTTGGTCCCCCCAACATTAGGGGAAAGGCACGGCACATTATGGCATATCCCGTTCCTTGCAGTTCCATCCAAGATATATATTTATCCAGGTGACTCAGGGGATCTCATTTTCCTTCATACCTAGTAAGCTGTGGCATTTTCAGCTTTTTAGGCAAGGGTTCGGCTAGGATATCTTCAGTGAATGGGAAGTGGCATTTTGATAGGTATTTTTCTAAGCTACCTCTATTTCTAGCATCCAAATAAGCTATACGCTTTTTTATGGCAGTCATTTCAGGCTCAGCTTGTTCCACCGGATGAATCGTGCGAGACATATTGTGTTTACTTATTGGTGTCAAAGAGTGTTAGGTGCCAAGCCTGACAAATACACTATTTATCTTCCCAATAGTTTGTTTTGTTGCTATGGGGGAACTCCTAACTTCCTCAGTCTTGCTTTTTGAGGATTCTCCTTTCGAAAACTGAAGAGTTCTCCTAGTGGGAGGTCGCCTAGTTCTTTCTCTACGGGAAGACTCTACCTCGGTATCTTGTGGTAGGTTGTGAGCCTGATTTTGTTCCAACATACTGACAACATTAGTCAATTTTTCGATAGCCTCCTTCATTGCCAGTGTTTGGGGGTCAATGGTGTCGTTTTGACCTCGTCTCTTACCTATATATGGTGAGTTATGGCCTCGCTTAGGGAGAGTATGGGATTGATTTTCAGAAGCTGAAAGTTCATCCATATTTTTTGGTTGATTTTAAAAGGGGATGAGGCTGTTTTTTCAAGTTTTGGGGCCCTTCTTCTAGCGCCAAACTATTGACGTTGAAAATTGTATGGATAAAATTCAAGCTAACTTCAAATAGGAATACAACTTTGATTAATTGTCCATCTCCTTTTACAAACGAATCAATTACCTCTTTTTTATGTTTATAGGAGATATTTGAAATATAGGTAATGTAAGAATATTTTTTTTAATGTGTCAAGCCGTCCCTTCTTTTTTACCCCTATTTTTTCTTTTTATAGGAGAAAATATACATGCTTCAGTAATTTTCTATCTTTTCATCTGCAATTCTTAGCTGGAGAAGTAATCATGTTAGAATCATTGAATTGGCTACCAAGCTCAATCGGTAGTTTCATGATGAGCAAGTTCTATATGTTGACCTCAATAATAAATGAAATAGGTCTTGGGAAATGAGCCTAAGTATTTGATTAGGACTTATGTAAGAACTGATGTAAGATTATTAACTGTGGGTTTCTTTGATTGGTTGGTTTATTGATTTTGCCAGTGAGCTTCAATCATTAGAATCTTGTTCCCTTGAAAGACTACACAATCTTCCCGGGTACGCTAATCATCCAAGCTAACCTCACACTACTGAGCTCACATTATCATGTGGTCATCACGTGCATTAATCCGATCTGACTAACCTCGGAGCTCGACACGTCAACAAAGTTGAACCTGAAGACAATGCTGAAGAAGTGCTTTAGCCTTCCTCAACTGAAGTACCTGCCCTGAGGCTCAAGTTCCCCCACCCCCAGCTCGAACTAGTTTAGAGATTTTTATAAGGCCTATGGCCTCTGAATGTGTCTGCAATTCTTTTTTAGTTTTAGCATTTTGCATTGTTTATGGTTTGTCATTTTTCTTCCAAGCAATTAGTCCTCAGTAATGCGTCAATCATAATGTACTGAACTGAACTCATTGAAACTGAATTGAACTTATCGACCTTAATTGAAACTTTAACTGAATGACTGAACTGGTTAAATTGAATTGAACCTTAACTTTAATTGAATCAAAATGTCTTTAATCATTCAAATTTTAAACCTTTTGACAGTAGAATATTCATTTTGGTTGAATTTTGAACTTTAAATGCATTAGCATATTCAAATAACCTAGGAGTTCAATTTGAATTGCGGTTCAACATTAGGTCTCACAGATGCTTATTTTATGTGATTTGCCTCTTCGCATGGTGGGTGGTTCTTCCATGTAAAAGCTTCTTCCTTGACATTCAGCCTCATCAAAGGAAGGCATGTGATGTACGTCTCGAAGTTCAAATGGGGTGGTTTCCTTGGGACTTCATCCTCTCCTCTGGGGCGCCCACACTTCATTACATGGTGGATGGTTCATCCACGCAAAGGCTTCTTCCTTAAGATTCAGCCTCATCAAAGGAAAGTATGTGATGTATGCCTCGGATTTCAAACGAGGAGGTCCCTTTTGGGACTTTAACGCTTCCTTACATGGTGGATGGTTCATCCATGTAAAGAATTCTTCCTTAATGTTCAACATATTCAAAAGAAGACATGTGTTGTACACCTCGGAGTTTAAATGAGATGGTCCCCTT
>CAIGRE010232483.1:0-11841 GCA_903798275.1 Fraxinus angustifolia subsp. syriaca | reverse complement strand
GATTTTTAACTTCTGTAATGCTTTTTTTTTGGCTAAACATCTTCTCTCTTTAGGTGGACTATATCTCAATATGCTAATAGCTATATATATCCTATTTATTATATGGCTCCAACTTTGATTTTTTTGTATTATTTTATAATTCTTTTACTTAGATATTGTTTTTTGTGAGGCTTACGCTTCGCCTCATAAAGAAAAATCACCTCAGTACTTAGTTTCTCCTTTTTAAACCTTGCCTAGGAGGTATGGCACGTCTCATACTGTTCTCATGTTATGGTCACTATACATATTTAATATGCAAGACTGGTAACATCTGCAGAGATAACTGTGGTACTTACCTCTGACTTGGGTGTTATGTGTCCAGTTCATTGGAAATTATCAGGAAACATGTGGTATCAGGACTGGTTGGGGTGCTGGTAAGTGCTATCTTGTTTTGTTTCTAATTCATTGCTTTGACTACTTACAATGGAAGCTTAAAAGTATATCAAGTATCTTTCAAGTCTTTTCCTTTCCCTTTTATCCACTATAAGCTCCTTGATTATCTGAATGTCTTCTCTATCTCTTTATTCAATGTAATGCAATTATAAATGGACACCTCTGTTAACTCTGTGAACTGCATAATATCTATTGCCAGTCTATGGAACTCAGCCTCTTGCGAATATCTGATGTTACTTTTTTTGGAGGAAATATCTTTGTTCATTTAATTATCCCAGATTTTGGAGAATAATCCTAAGCTAGAACTTGGAATTTAAGACTTGCACTTACATGGATACAATAACTCTGGAGCATTGGTAAACAAGCGGGGTCACTTTACATTTTTCCTCTCTTAGGGGAATAGTCAAGTGGTTGGGGATGGCCAAAGCTGCATCTATCTTCTCTGGCATTCATTTGGTCAAATATGAAAAGGGGGTGCAAGAATTTTAATCTATAATTAATTAAATACTTAGCAAATTTCATCATTTATGTAATGAAATCATGTGAACTGTCATTAATAATGGGTTGGATGTGTTCATTACCGAGGAGAAAGGATTGGATCCATTCAAAGTTAACTTATCTTTCAATTTACAATCACCCATTATAGAATGCTGTAATCTGAATACATTGACTTTCCAAGACGTTAGAGGTGAGGTTCCAGTGGCCCTCTCCTTTTTTCGTTTGTTCCATGTTTTTATTATATGGGAACTGATTGCTGAATTGAACGTTACTAAAACTACTGAATCGAAAATCTGAGATTCATTCTGACACATGGTTACCATTTTCCATCTGGTTCCATCAATTATTACTGAATGGAGATATTCTAAAACCAAGTGTGGGATAGCCCCACTAATATTGGTGGTTGGTCAAGGGGGCAAAGTGGAAAAATGAACCCAATCATTCTCATCATTATATACATCTTTCTTGTCATCTTCGAGAACACAAGTTTGTCTCTTCTTATCCAAAAGAGAGAAAATTACACCAGAGTTGAGCTCTATCTTATAAAATTCTTGAGAGTGATTACATAAATTCCAACTTTGATTTCTCTTATCTCCTGAATTTTCATCAGAAAGCTACTCTATTTTTCTCATTTCTCTCAGGAAATATGGCATCAGCTTGTATGTATGACTTTGCATCTATAGCCACATGCTTAGCTTGAATGCAACCAAAAATTTTGCTGAAATTTAACAATAGAGGGTTGACGTGCATAAATCTGGCTAAAAACTGAAATGTTATTCTATTAAATAAATGTAATAGTGGGTTTCTTTTCACGAGCTTAAATTTGAATAACATGTAAACTTGTACTCTGCAAATTTTTTTAATAACTAATGAATAAGGATGTGTGGATTATTCAGTAAACTTATTGTCATCCTTTCATGATGCAGTTATATTTGCAGAAGCAGTTGCCCTTATAGCTGCTAGCACTGTTCATCGAGTTTGTATCACAACCTGGTAATGCAATATTGTTTCTGATATTTTTATATTTTTAACTGAAAGTCCATTTTTAAATGTCGATTTCATTTGAGTTCATAAAGTCATGGGCATTTTACAATGCAATGCAAGTGGTCCCATTTAGAAAATATGAATACTAGAAAGTTTAAGTATGACCGAAGGAGTCCTACTCGTTGATCTCTAGTTTGGTTAAATCGAAAGATTCCCTGATCTCAAACTTATGTTGACTAAGTATTTCAGACAATGTACAAGCTTAACCTTCAAGAATAAAATCATATTTTACTCTGTCTGATGCACTTTATCTATTGTCCCAGCCCCTACCTAGAAAGACTTTGTTAAGAAGAAGGGTCTATGTTTCCAAAAAGTTAAAAGGGTAAATTTGTGCATTCAGTGCGTAGTTAGAATCAGAACTGACATCTTTGTCCTGCACCGATGAATTTGGAGTTTCGATCCATTTTGTCAGCCCATCCATACGTGTCTTACTATATGTAACATAATAAAACCATGTTACTCTGTCCAATCCATCTCGTGTGAGGCATCATCCCTTTTTGGGGTGGCTTCCACTTCTCTGAAGGGACCATTCTCATAGTCCAGGGAAATGCTACTCTATTGCTCTAGTGACTGGCCATGAGATATTGATATATGTAATAAACTGCCTCGCTATGGAATCTTGGGACTGGCCATGAATTTTGATTTATTTAGTAAACTAAAATTCATGTACCTTCTCAAATCATACCTTATTCAAATTTACTGACGAAAACACTTCAATACTATTAACAATTTAATTGCTATGGGGATTTTGTAACACTGATTAAGTTTTTTTGGACATGCCAATGCAGCTTTCTGTTTTCTGCTGGGCTATTATATGAGATCAGCAAACTTTCAGGAATGATGCTCGCCAAGAGTGAATCGAAAAGTAAAAGGTATTGAGTCGAAATTGGTGCCTTAGAGGACCTGCTTTCAGAAACTCCTCTTTTTCCCCTTCTCTTGGGGCTTTCATTAGGTACTTGCGAAACTGAGATGCATTGGTTAGTGGTATTTATTGAAAAGTTTGAATATGGATGGTTAAATTTTGTGACTTTTACTAAGTTGCCTTATTAATATATAGATATTAACTCGTATGGCTTCTTTCTATTTCAAATTTATGATATACTTCAACAAGACTTGTATACATTATTTGCATCATGAAAAATATATAAAATTGATATAAATGTAAAAAAATTTGACGAGGCCCGGAATGGGCCATCAAATATTTGGCTATGATGTTAGGCACGACTCACTTTATACCTCGTCGTTTGCTATGAAATGGAAAATTTTAGATTCATTATGATGTTTGACAACAACAAACTTTATATTTTTTACTTTGTCCTACATTAATGATGATGCAGCACGTAGAGAAAGATGCTTTCTTCCCCTAGAATCTTGGAGATCCATCCTTTAATGCTGATTTTCCATTAATTTATATATGATGAATTAAAGTTGTGGGAAAATTTCATCTGGTCTCCTCTTTTTGTTTTGAAGTGGAAGTCTAATTAGGGCCGTGCTTGTAGGGCATGCTAGGCCTTCTCAATGATATTGCTCGGCATGGTTCATGTTTGTTAACTACTTTATATAAAAGCTTAAACGGATAGAACGCGAATCACTTCAAGGTTAAAATTGTTTCATTTTTTGATCAATGCACAATTTTCACAAATTGATCGTGTAAGCCTTCTCTTCAACAAAGTTATTATCTTGGAGATGCATCCCTAGTGCTCCAGTTACATGGACAAATTTTACGCCTCTACTTATATCGTCTCGCGTTATTGTACTTCCTTCACGAGAATCTTGGAGATACATCCCCAGTGCTCCACTTAAAATTATTAATCGATGAATTATGAGTTGTGGGACTACTTTTCCTTTTCTCTTTTCTATTCTGCATTTTATTTTTCCTTTTTGAAGTGATTCTAATTGGGTTAGACAAAGTTGGAAGGGACTTGCTTGAAATCTCACTGACTCTGTATTTCCAACCCAATCGTGCCACATCTATATACCTTTACAAAAAGAAACTTAGATAAAGTCTATTTGTTCATGTGGTGATTGGACTTAGCTCCACCGCCAGTGGCGGCGGCGGCCATCTTTTTCTGACCACTGCCACTGCCACTATTTACATTGCCACTCTAATTCGATAATTATAATTATAACGTGACTGAAAAATAAGTATATTAAAGCTCCATCGAGAGTGCCTTTTCCCCTAACGCACCATTGATGAAGAAGAGGAAGGAGTCCCATCCATGCTTTGGATGCATTTGAACAACAATTTTGTACTAACCACTTATCGATCATTATCTCGCAAAAGTAAAAAATATTATACCAACAAAACAAGGTTCAAAGTGAGTCGAACCTACCTAATATATGTGTGAACTATCCAAATGGTAAAGGGAACAAATAAATAGGCCATGTTTGTTTCGAATTAAAATCAAAATTTTAAGTTAAATCAAAATCAAACAATCAATATTAACTACATATTTCATGGGTCCCAAAGCAATTCAACCATACATTTCAAAATCTTCTATCGTAATTTACTAAAAAACTAATTTTAATTCACATCAAACCCCCACGTAGTATAATTAGTCTTCACACGTGTATCGTGATGGATGACCGAGAAGTGCCGACTCAAAAGACGACGAATCGAATTGGGTGATTAGCAACATCATCTAAAAAGAGTTGAAAGAATCTTCTTCTTTATCATCTGTTGAAAAGTTACACTCCTTAATGGGTGTTGGAGGTTCTGTAAACTTTAATCTGATTGCAATATAATCAAGCACCCAAAGTGAGAAAATATCGTTTCAAATTGACAGTGATCTAATCGCTTTAGTATCAAACGCATTAGGGATTCAATCTCTAATTGTGCTATGCTACTGATAACTTTTTGAGAAGGGATAGTGCACCTTGATAGGTGAGGGAACTTGTTGCGACTTGAGTAATTGGAAAGTATCCTAATCCTATCTATTTGAGAAATCGAGTACATTCACAAAGGGATTGAGACCTGTAAACTCGTTCTTAGAATTGATTTGGTTTTTGATCTTGAAATAACATTTTATTTCATCCCTTCGGCGAAACTTTTTTTGATTTTCAATACTTTTACCCTTTTCGTTTTACTTTTCATTGATAGTTCATTGTATCCTTCCTTAATTTGATACTTAAATGTCGACATAGTAATGGATTAATTTCCTAACCATTCGAGTACTAGAGAGTGCATGTTTGCAAAACAATACTGAACAATATTACAGAAAAAAATAAAAAAGGAATAAAGTAGTAATATGTCCATAATTCAAATAATTTTGTATCCATATTGTGTAACCAAACATGAAAAGAAAGTACAGAATAACAGTAAGAACACTTGAATCTTCCTTTCCTTCCAGGCATCCTTCTGTAATTAATTCTTGCTCAGTTGCCCATCAGCAGAAATTTCTTGATTATCAAAACTTTTGAGAAGTGTGAAATATTGTTAGAAGTTTAAACGTAGAATAATTTTATTTATTCTCATTGTGATTATAACCACAATTTATGTAGTGCTAAGTGATAGGCTAAATGAAACGTGAACTTATCATTTAATGTCACATTAACGTTACATAGATTGGGGTTATAACTCCAGTGGGATTAAAATAGCATTACTCGTGTTGAAAAAAAAAAAAAAAACCAGTTTTTGACTTTTTGAGTGTGGTCCTTTTAGCCATTTAGACAGACTAGGATCATTTTTCAATCCTGCTCCTATTTCAAGAATGAAGTAAAGTAAACTATTTTACAAAAATTATTGGCATTCAGAATCCCAAATTACCTGCCAAAGATTAAATAATTGCCATAGTTTCAAAGAACAAGGGATTTCGTGAAAAACAACACCCCGGTCATGTTACGTCATAAAGTCTAAGCTCTTCGCATCTGGCAATGTTTCTTAAATTATTTATGGGACAGTTGATCAACCATGCCACTTTAACTTGGGTCTTAATGGTGGCTACTCGCTAAATATATTGAACATTTTTATTGCATCGACAAACAGACTGACGTCAACTATTTTGTTTTTAGCTGTGGAAAATCGGTGAGGTAACTTGGTACCTTTTATAAGCTCCATTCAAAGTGTATTTTGTTAGGAATTTACTTATACATACACAACGAAATTTAAAATAATTTTAATTCTCGGTGAGGATCTTTTTTGTATTTAGATAAAAGCTGTTACTAAAATTATACATTTAATAAATTCTGCAAACTTCTTTGGCAATTTTGGAACACTCAAATAGTTGTTCACGTGGAATCTTTTCAGCGGGTCTCCAATATTTTATTCTTATAACAAAACATTCACGTGATCATTTAAATGTCACTACATTTTAGCGTGTGAGATTAGCTGCTCACCTCACAAGTGAGAAATACTACGCATGTTGGTCTAACCGTAATAACAATATTCGTATCTCGTCATTATTTACGATCACAAATAATTTAAGATTCAATAATGTTAGTTGTTAAGACTTGAATAAATAGACTCTATTAATTTAATTTTATCACAATAATAACTCTATTAAATAATAGATCTGCAATAAATAAAATGCTTTACGCATATTAAAAAGTATTCACCCCCAAAATCAATTGAAATTAGGACACAAGGCACCTTTTCTCTTAATGCACCACTGATGGAAAGAAGACGATGTGAATCATTCGTATTTTGTCACACGTTTTTTTCTCTTAAGCATTATTAATCTACCTAGCAAACATGACATCCGATATTAACCTAACATGGTCCACATTTCACTTTGTCAAATCAAACTTTGATTCCATTTTACCACTCCCCAACCTTCTTTTTTGCACAAAAAATGGAAACTTATATTAAAAAATTCAGCAATTCATTGAATTGAATCCGTTCTTATTGTCTTCATTGTCTGCTAATGCCAAACCATAAATCACGGGTCTCTAAAGGACAATTATTTCGAACTAAGGCAATTGATAAATTTCTGGCAGGTAGGATTCTGAATGCCAACAATTTAGGTAAAAGATAGTTTATGCTTTATCCTAGAAAATTTAAGCATTAGAGTATAGAAATTGGACTAGAAGGGTCTTCTATCGTCTTTTTTTATTTTCCTTCTCGTCCGAGTTATTTCATGTCTCGGTGGATGAGTTGATCCACATATATTTCTTGTTTTTACTGTTGTGTCGAGAGTTATTCGATGAAGAGTGAAGAAATTGAGACGATTTTTATGTATTGTACATGCTTGTACAAGACTTTGGCTTTTCTATTTCAACGGAGAAATTGAAAAAGATACAACTACAAATTTGGTAAGAACGTGGAATTTTGAATCCCACATAACTACATACAAGCCTAACTTCTTCAGAATACAATGAGAAATTACTTTAAAGATAGAAAACAATGGCATCAAGTGCACCATTATAGGCCTTCTATGAACAAGAACTGTCCTAAATTCTTTGATCTCTTTCTTGTTTGGGAAACCCCTTTTGCTAATTATCTTGTAAAAGTGATCAAAATTAGGAATTATTCTTAAAAGGCTTATACACTTTAAGATCAGAAACAACTCCAGCAAAAGATCCAGCAGCAGCAGCAATGGAGATGATAAGGCAAGCAAAACTAAGAATTTGTAGGCTGAGCCATCTTGCACTCCATTTTGGGATCTTCTTTTGGACTATGTACATTTCGACTGGAAAGTATACGGTAAGAGGCCAGAACCCAAACGCGCCTAAAATTCCGACAACATCATTGAAGAATGGCATAAGCATGGAAATAATAGTCGTAATGATCACAAAAATTGTTCTCCACACGAGTCGGAAGAGATTGAGTTTCAAAGGCTTGTATCCTGGGATTGGGACTTCGATTTCTTTGATGATGAATTTGCTATTTGGGAACCATTCTGATGCAGTTTTTTCAACGAAGGCGAAAAGAGGTTGGCAATAAACTTGGTAAGCACCCACAAGGTGGATAACAATGGCTGCGTTGGCTATGTCGAGAAGCCAAAATGGGTTGTAGAAGCCAAAACCAGTGAGGAGGTTTCCAGGGGAAAGGTCTCCAAATGCTGCATAACCAAAACAACCACAGAACATGTAGAAAATTGTTGTTACTACTACACTTAGTAGAGTTGCTTTCTTCATTGTCCTGTATTCAGATGGTGGGGATTTGATTGTATCCTGTTATAAAAACATTGATAGGATTAAAATTAGGCTTGTGTAGTAAGGTCGAATCTACAAAATTGGATGGTGGAAAGTTAAAATTTTGACCGTTATACTGTCAATAATGTGTACCTGTATTTCAACAAGGATGAGGGAGTAAGAATAGGCAAAAGCCATGGCCCCAAGTGCTTGGAAGCTTCTCCATACTTTTTCCATTTGAGTGACATACCCAATGCTAATTCCAGTAAGACTTCCCCTAAATTTCCCAGTTTCTATAACAAAAATGCAAAAAATATTAGGTTAAGACTCTTAAATTAACAAATTCACTGCTTTAAAGAAGAACATAAATAGAAAAATGAAAATAAGGGTTCCTCTCCTACCTGCAACTTTGGCAATTCCAAGGCCTAAACCAATGGTTGAGTAAGTAAAAGACATGACTGCAGCTACAATTGAAAGCCACCATATTTGATCGAAATCCGGGATTTGGGAGAAAAATATTTGCATAACACCAAATGCAATCATGTAAGGATTGCTTGAAATTCTGCAAGGACTAGCATCTCCTTTCGAATGGAAACAATTGGATTTCTTGATTGCCCTGTTCATTAATGTTCTTGAGTCAGTAAAATTTCCAAGAATGAACTTGAACAGCAACATTGAACTAAAACAGAGTTTTCGAACTCTGAATTTGGTTCATACTTACATCATGCTTATAGAGGAAGCAATGGTATAACCAATGGCAACTCCAAAAAGATTCAAGTATTGAATTGCTCCACAAATTTTAACTTTGAATCCACCTGAAAATTCCAAGAACCACAAGAAGATAAGTATACAGTATGAAATATAACATTATTATTATGGCTCCCTAGGTCGTATTTACCCAAGAGATTAATTGTAAAGTATAATTAGGCTCCACACAGTGTAATAGAAATTACCTAGGTTGGCTCTGACAGCATCCATGTAAGTGTAGTTTCTTCTTCCGGTATCGGGATCGCCAGACCGGTAACATGATGCTAGAAGAGCAGAGGTGTAGTAGGTGACAAATGAGAACAAGAACAACATAGTTGGACCAGCTATCCATCCCAGTTGAGCAGTGGCCCAAGCCAAGGACAAAACTCCAGAACCAATCACTGCTGTTATTATGTGAGCACTTGCAGTCCACACAGTTCCTATTTAAATACACAGTAAAAGAAAATTACAGCTTAAATCCAACAAAACTATCAAAAAACTTAAAAATAGTTTCAAAAGAAAATAATACCTGTCCTTTTGAGACGGCCATCATCATCAAAACATTTGGAACCAACCTGAGGAGGCGCATTGAGGGATACATCAAACGCTTGGTTATGGCTGTTATTTTCGCCCATCTTTGTTTCAAACAAGAAAATGAAATATCAGTGGTATGCAGGAAGAAAAACTAAGCTTAATCTGTGTCAATGAATGGTCTTCTTTAAATTCGGTCCACGAAATTGCTAAATGGACAGCTCTTCAACTGTATTCTGCCAGCACTTTAAACTACTGACAAGAATTCTCACATAAACACACTTTTCAAAGTTCAATGTTTTAAAAAACCCACATGGTTATCAAGAAAATTCTACTTAATGGGCAACTGATCAAGAATTGAATGCAGAAGTGCGTGTGGATTTTGGGAAGCCAAGTCAGGCTATATATAAGCACAGAAAGAACTCATAAATGTGCCACTAGGGTATGGACCTCAGGACTCGAGGGACACGTTTTGTCAACAGGATTCTGTATCCATCCCCACCCTACCCCACTCCCACCACCTGTAGATATATATAATCTCCATGCATAGGGATGGGGATGAAGTGGTGGGGGTAGGGAGGAAACTGACTTCTCCATTAATCTGTAGACTATTCAAACTACTGGTAATTTTGGGGATATTTTTCCTTGAGGTAATACTGAAACTACCGTGATGAAAAGTAATTATTTTCCAGGAGAGAAATAAGTAGAAAAAAGGAAAAAGTAACTTAAAAGAGAATTTTATATATACAGTATACTATAATACAGATGTGGTTGGCTTGGATTTGGAAGGTAGTAGTACGAGATCAGACAAGTTGATGTCGCAGAAACTAATGATGCCATTTTTATTTATTTATTTTTTTTTGTCCACACACTTCTTTAATGGTGACCGAGTAAAATCAATTAAGAGACTTCGTATTCCCTTCGCAGTACTAGACATGAATAAATTTTTATAGTGAACAAAATTTAAAATTTCATTTTACCCGATCTGCCTAGAGATCATCGTAACACTCACTTTTTACTGCGACGATGATGGAGAAACACATCATTTATATCGACCTAATTAGGTATCAAATTGAACGAAGGTTCAACATTAGGCATCATGCTTAGTTAGCTACATATATACTTCTTAGTTACAGTAGAGACGAAGTAAAGCCATTATCGAACAGTTGAAAATTGCGCCATAGATTGTTAATGAAATGTGCATACGTATGATCTTGCATTTCATGAAATACAAATTACGCTCAACTTGATTTGAAAGATTCTTAGAAAGATTAAAGACAATAAAATGCATGCATTGAAAAATTATTCAAGGGTTCTTGCTGTCATTGTGTAATTTGTTTCCTCCTTTGATCAAAACGGCAACGATGGAAAATCAAAGGGGAACCTGAATTCGAGGAAATATAGAGAGATGAATGTGTAAAGAATTGTGTGCCATTAATCTTTGATTAAATTCTCATATCTTGTGATAAAAAGGGACAAAAAATAAACAAAAAGTCTGCACGTACATGAAAATTCAATAGGAAAATGCACAGGAAGACAAAGTTGTCTTCTTGTGATTGTAAATTTTCCCGTTGAATTTTCTGTACTCATAGCATATCTCAAAAATAAATCTGTCTCTTTTAAAGAGAACCTTTGAATCAAAATCATATGAAAGGCTTCTCCTCAATCCTTTATCACAGAATAGGGTTCCTTTGGTATTAATCATTAAGCCTCTCAATAATGCAAGTAGATAGGTATAATCTATAAGCAATTGAGACACCTATCAATTATCAGTCAAAATGATTTTTTTTTTTTTTTGGTGGGAATAAGAATATAGTCCAAAATTGATGTTATCACTTATGGGCTTGCATGATTTGAAGAATAATTAATTCCCATCCATAGATGGACAATCGCTAGACATCCTCTCGTGTTTGGTTCCCAAAGTTCGAGGAAGGAAAGGGCGTCTTGGTATTGTTTTATGGTTCGTTTGATAAGATCAACTATAGAGTACTGAATAGTGTTAAAAATGAAATGTGAATTAAGTTCTTCGGTTAAAATATCCATTATAGAAGGCTATTCATGGTTCTATGGAGGTGTCGTAAAAAAAATCACTTTGACAATTTTAACAAAAGAGGCATACACGGCAGATATTTAAGAATCAATCAATCGTCTGTTCACCATGGAGGAGGATAAGAATATTAGTTCAAATTTGGTTCCTTACATGATTTTTAAGCACAAATAATTGTCATTCTATTCTATTCTGCGATCATCTGCGGTTTCCAACGTCTGAGGAAAAAGAAAGGTCAGGAAGAGGCAATTACTTCTTTTGAAAGGGTATCTTATAAAGTATTAATTCATTGCACCTCTAATTGTTTTGGACACTTTTCAATTAATTAATAACATTCTTGTAAAAAGTGCAATTCATCTGTTTGCTCGTTGTGTGCACGATAAATATACTCAAGTGAAATGAGAGAAAATGGTAAATATTGCATATACAGTAATGCATTATTATTGGTTAGACTACCATAAAATATTTAA
>CAIGRE010232447.1:0-10102 GCA_903798275.1 Fraxinus angustifolia subsp. syriaca | reverse complement strand
TATGTGTGGCACAAGATATAAATTTTTAAGTATCGAAAGGTAAATCTAAAGTTTTTGTGCAGTACCTCATTGTTTTTGCTAAAACGTCTATATCATATGATCTTTGAAATTTTCCATATTTTAACATATGAAAGTACTTGAAAACATCTTTCTAATGCCACAGAAAATGGAGTTGGGATGAATTTTATAAAAATTTTAAACTGGCGGCACCCAACCAGCCGTGACTGCGTAGAGTTCGCATATGTAAAGAATAATTTCAGGCCAGCATGTAAGTTATGCTGGCCATTAAACTTTAAGTTGAAAATAAGTTTCCAATATATATATCTCGAATTTCTTTAAAAAATTTCATGTAACAAGGGTAGATGTTATTATGTTTAGTACGTGACACTTGAAGCTTAAGTACGGGGTGTCACAAGCATAGTGCCCCGGGTTTTACTTCGTGATGGATTTGGACGAAGAGTCCCGACTGAAGAATGTGTTTTGGGCAGATAGTAGGTGTAGGCGCTTCATATAAAGAGTTTGAAAATGTTGTCACATTTGATACGACCTACCTCACTAACAAGTATGACATGCCATTTTTCCCCTTGTTGGAGTAAATCATCATGGACAATCGACGTTGTTTGGTTGTGGTGTGCTATTGAACGAAAATATAGAGACATTTGTATGGCTTTTTAGGACGTGGCTACAGTGTATATATGGTGAAGCCCATCGAGGAATAATTACTGATCAAGATAGGGTCATGCAAAATGCAATTACGATTCTGTTTTCGAATACGAAACATCGATGGTGTTTGTGACACATTATAAAGAAATTGCTTGAGACGTTTGGTTACCATTGCGATAAGGAGAAATATTTTCTGCTATCAATGGGTTAGTTTATGACTATCAAACCGTTGGGGATTTCGAAGATGGTTGGAAAGTTATGTTGGAATCCTACAACTTGCATGATAATGAATAGTTGTCTGGACTGTATGAGTATAGAAGTCGGTGGGTTCCTTGCTACTTGAAAACTACTTTTTGGGCAGGTATATCAACAACTGAACGTAGTGAGGGTATGAATGCTTTTTTCGATGGCTATATACATTCACAGATCTCGCTGAAGCAATTTGTAGAATAGTATGAGCGAGCATTGCGAAACAAGGTTAGGAAGGAGTTTCAGGCAGATTTCAAATCCCACTCACAAATGTTACCATGCGCAACGACTTATGAAATGGAAAAGCAATTTCAAGCCCTTTACACAATTTCCAAATTCAGGGAAGTGCAAGAAGTGTTTATCGGGAACGTACTTTTAGTTGCCATCTTTTCGAATTTCGATGAATAATCTGTAGGACGTTCAATCATGCAGGCTCAATCGACATCAGGTAAAGGAAAGAGACCGCAAGCACGTCGAAGCAACTTGGGGACTAGTGCAACAGACGTTCTGCCTATACTACCACAGTATTACATTCGACCACCATTACCATATTCAGATTTCCTATTGGTTAGTGCAACTCGATTTCCCATTTGTAGAATGTGGTTAGAATATTTTTGGTTACTCATAATGTTTGTAATATCACGTAGGTAAATGATGGACTTCATACATTCACACAATCCTTGCAATATCCAAATTGTTTTTCAACCGTCGTCAACAAATGTGGCTGTCAATTCACAGGGTATGGCAATGATTTAAATTATGTACTTCAAATTTGTGAATTTATTCATGTTTGCTTATTAACATTTTTGTTTGATAGTGTTAAATACGTTGCCGAACTTCTACCAGACCAAGATGACACAAACCTCTGACAAAGTGCTTGCTAATAATAATGTGAGTTTAGGTGGCACCAAAAAAGCTTCTGGGGGGACAGACGTTCAAGAATTGGTGATGGGATTCTAAATGGGGAAGGCACTTGTGTACCGGGAAATGTGAGAATCAAAGGAGGAGCCAAAATTGGTGTAGGTTCTACGGTGTTGAAATATGTTTCTGCTAGAACGACCGCTATAGGAAGTCTAGCTAAATTGATTGGTGGGAAAGAGAATCCAATTAAGCTAAAAATTCCCAAGTTGATTGGTGGCAATCATGTTTTCTATTTCTGTAGGACATTGGTGTTATGTATCAAGTGTTATAGATTGCCTTTAGATTCTATTAGATTCTGTGTTCTATTAGTATAAATTTTGACAACATGGCCAAGATGGCTTGTACAAGATTCGATGTGCATATATGCCAATTAATTGCTGAGTCTCCTATATAGATTGCATTCGATGAGTAAACTAATTCTTCTTCCTTGAGTGCAATTGATATCACTGCTATGGAAAGTCCTTGGGATACTTTTACTTGGACATCGATGCTAAGTTTGTAGCCAAGCGACTTTTCAGCTTGAAATTTCCAGAACTGGTTTCTGTGGACAACATTTTTAGTTTTATTTGTTCTTCATTTCCATGCCCCAAAGAGCATACACGGATTTGTTTTTGCATCAATGGAATGTAAAATAAACTAACTGGATAAGTTTCATTTGGTTTTTGTATCCTGGATTAGACAGCATGTCCAACAAAAGATGATTGAAGCTTGATTTGCAATTTATTAGCAAAATAACAAACTATACAGAACCTTGACATAGCAATAAATTTTACATAACAGCTACCACGAATACATTGCACAATGGTTAAGCATGGGTCTTCCCTTTGCCGTTGACTTCAGAAGTTATGTTGTTGTTGCGAATAGTCACTTTGACAGAAAGTTTAAACTCTTGCTCGTTGCCTAAACGCAGACTAGATTCGAAGAGGCCAGTGATATCTGCAACTGATTCGTTCACCGCAGCATTAACTGTTGTCGCACTATCCACACTTGATTCACAAGCTGGATTTTTTCCATCTCTAACCCATTCGCAGAACCCGCATTTGCCACCGCAGCATTTGAACAACCTACCTTTGTTCGTCTCCTTCTCAACCTCAAAACACTTTACGAACACACGTTTACACGTGTGTTCACCACAGGCATAAACTTTTCTTTGGGCAATCCGGAAAGAAGTGCCCCTTACACCTACAGCTATGACACAGTCCGTGATTCTTTCCAACCATTCTGAGATATGAAACAAAGATAGTAATCTAAATAAATACCGTGCAATTACGCACGATGAATTTTCTCAGTACTGGTCAAGTATAGACAAATTTGCAAAGTTTGTTCATAGACAACTCAGAAAATTCCAAAAGGCGAACTTGGATCATGAGGAGCTCCATGTAACAAAATTAAAGAGTTCAGAAACATAATGGAAATTGGGGATTTTAGAACATCCACAAGTAGCAAGATTGGTATTCAATGTTTCTTCACTAAATTTTTGGATTAGAAACAACTCTTAATTTTGAGCAACATCTACTGATTTCTCACAGTGGGTTCCACAAGTAGACAGACTTATTCGCAGCCATTTACCAAAATTGTTCCATAGCGATTTGCTCAAACAAAATCATACAATTTTGCTTGGGACATACATTTTCTCAAACAAAAATTAACAGGGACCTACAAGATCTTGCTTCATCACTACTCCATCAAGCCAACCAAAAAAATAAATAAATAAATCTTACCCAAACTTCTCTGCACCTTCCACCTCTGATACGTTGTCGTAGATGGAAAAATTTTCCGCTACAAACGTTGAAATAACATCTCAACGTCGGATTAATCAAAGCCCTCTAAACCAATTTTAAATGTACCCAAGTTATGAAAATGGGCCGGTTTTCCAAATATAACCCGTTGGTTTGGTTTGGTTTGGTTTTTAATTTTTAGTCATTTTGAGATTAGGTCAAATTTCGAATTTGAAACCTTATGCCACATCATTCTGTAATGTACCTTGTGAAAGTAGTACACGTAGCGCAGTCGAAATCACATACACTAAAATATATGAAATATTTGGTACCCATAAATGATATTTTTGTCCCTCTAATTATTATCACCAACTTAAGCTACATTTTCTTCAACGGTCATGTGTCATAGATGTCGAAGTTCAGTTGTTAAATATTGAGTTCAGATTTAACCATTCACCAGAAAATATAAGTAGTCACTCGACCCATTTTTCATGTGACTGTTCTCAACACATTCACATTCTCTACTTCGCTTGTTCTCAAGTTCCTATCTCACCAAAATATTTGATCAATTAAATTGATATCACCAATTGATAAATTAAATAACTATTAAACTTATATAAAAAAAAATACACATTTTGTCAATAGATTTAGATGAAATACTTGATGATCAAGTGAAGTTTAAATCTCCATCCGATCATGCTAGAAAATTAAACTCAACAAATGATTCATCACTCCAGGTATACAAGTGTCAACTTTACGTCATTTATGTGATAAGGACAAATTGCAAATCGGAATAGGGAAATAATCAACAATAAAACATTTCGGTACAATGTTTCATCCCATATTTATTGACTTGAAAATCTTATTTATGATTACAAGTTGTGCTCCTTGAGACAAATTTCCTCCATCTAGTGCCAAATTCTCGAGCAATTGCTTCCTACGATAGTACAAATTTTACTCTTGTAGACATAACACCTAAGTCTACCAAGAATCAGTGAATTGAATTTCTTGATTCTCTAAGCTGATCTTTAAATTATATAATGGAGAAGATAAAAATTTAATAAGGGAAAAAATTGAGGGAAAAAGAACTCCATAATTTTTTTAAGTAAAAAAGAGATTTGAAAGGCCTTTTATATAGTCATGGACTGGCCAGTCATCCATGATTGTGATATTACATAGAGATGCATCGGTTGACTAGAAAAGGTGAGAATATGACTAAAGCAACGTCTTGAAAGACAATTGGTGTTCTTTCAATGTTTAAGAAAAATGGCAACTTACGTAAATATGCCTAAAATTGGGCGCATTTTGAAAAATTATGAAAAGTGTTATGAAAATAAAAAATATTGTTTAAAAGTCAAGTGAGACATTTTAAATAATAAGTGATGTACAATGTCATATTTGAATTAAAAAGTGATGTATGCCACTTTCTCTATCATGAAAAACTAATTCATATTTAACACAATACAAAATAAATTAACATCTAAAATAAATTCTTATAAGCAAATTGAAAGTTTAGCCAAAGATGTATTGTCCTATTACAAATTGAATGTTCAAATTTTAATTAAAAAGTGGCACAATGCTATTTCACTTTTTAATAAAAACTTCACAAACGATGTAACTTATCTTTTCTTCATAATATCTCTGTTAAGAACAACTTTACCCCACTATATTAAGTCTCAATCCTACGAAAAGAAAAAAAAAAAGATAGATAATTAAATGAAATTCAAATGAATTAACAACAAATACATGTTTCAAAAGGATTAAATTATCTTTGTTTCCATGACATTAATTATGGAAGCAATTCAATTAGGTGACAAAAATTTAAAAGGTAACTGAAATTCAAAAATGTGACAAACAATCAAAAAATGAAAAACATCAATAAAAAACTTAGAATAGATTCATGGGTGGTTGATTTTCTTCTACATGTTGTCTCTTTTGTAATTATGTTTCATTTT
Organism: Fraxinus angustifolia subsp. syriaca; assembly: GCA_903798275.1. Taxonomy (NCBI): domain Eukaryota; kingdom Viridiplantae; phylum Streptophyta; class Magnoliopsida; order Lamiales; family Oleaceae; genus Fraxinus; species Fraxinus angustifolia. The sequence continues at coordinate 4,596 of CAIGRE010232447.1, read as the reverse complement.
TATTTACTAAATATAGTATATAAATTTATTTTAAAAACACATTACCTGTAAGTTGGAATGACACTCAAAAACATAATAAGCACCAATCAAAACCTTAGAATTTGATAGGGACGGTTAATTTTCTTCTTTATGTTGTTTCTCTATAATTATATTTCACTGCGACTCACTAAACATATAACATAATTTCATTTTAGGAACACAACACCTTCAAGTTGAAAGTGATGTAAATTCAAAAAAATGATAAACACCAATCGAGACCTTAAAATAGATCCAGGGGATAGTTGATTTTCTTCTGCATATATTATTTCATTGTAATCACATTTCACTTGTATTAACTAAACATAGGACATAACGTCATTTTAGGAACACAAGCAAATTCTTCTTAATTATTAGACTACACTCGAGGCATTAAATATGGAAACAATTCAATAAAGTGATCAAAAAGTGATCAAAATATTTAACATCAATCTAAATAACATTAACTGATGTCTCATTAAAGCCTTATAGTAGATTGAGGGGAGTGTTGATATTTTTCTGCATGTTGTCTATTTGTGATTATGCTTTACTTATTAGTATACTAATTTTGATTTGGTAATTTTTTTAATTCATTTTTTTTTCTTTTTCTCTTGAAGAGCGCAATGCTTTCTTGAAGTTGGATGAAAATGGAACATTTTATTAAGATCTCATATTTGAGAAAACAATCTTTAAAGTATGCAATCAAGAAAAAACAGCATGCTCAACCAAATTAATGATACGCTTAAAATAGACCTTATTTTGGGTACATGTAGAATTATGAAGCAACATTTCAGAGGAATGACTAAATCGCAAGTAGAATGGTATCAGAATAAATGCAATACATGTAATATGGACAAGAGGAAAACATTAATAATACGTAATGCAAATTCTTTAAAGAGAAATGAAACTGCACAGCATTAGCAAATTGTCGAAAGAGAAAGAAACATAAAAATAATTTTGTTCAATAGAATTGTGCATTTGATAGATAAACAGAAACTCTTCTTAATTATTAGGCTACACGTGAACATAAAAGACTCTAATAATCTTATTTCATTGTTGATTTTGCCAAACGTGCTGTCAAGTCATGTGGAAAGTGTAAGTCTATAAAAGAGCAATGTTTACGAATAAGAGATGATTTACTTGACTTGACAAACATTGTTGAAGATCCTAAAACGAAGAGTGAAGATGAGTCCTTAGCAACATCTGAACTTGAGAATTTTGAGTTCTTGCTTGGTATGGTCATTTGGTATAAGTTGTTGCATGCTATCAATATTGTGAGTAAATTTTTTCAAGCTTACATGGATATTGATAAAGCCATAGAAGCGCTTATTTTGTTTCTAAAAAATTATAGAGAATCTGGATTTGCTAGTGCCATGGATAAAGCTGAACAAATGATAAGTGAAATGGGAATTGAAGATGTTTTTTCTAGAGAAACCTAGCATTCGAAGAAAGATGCATTTCGGTGAAAGATGCATTTGGAGAGATGAAAGAGTATGCATGTTGACAGTTTGTTGAAATTTTGTTAGAATCTTGAGCAGTATTTGACCCATAATGGACAGTCAGACATTATTGGTAATGACTTATGTACTATTTACATAGAGAAACAAAAAGAGCTATTAATGTACTAAATTACTTGAAGAAAATTAATAATTGTTTTCCAAATGTAAATTGCTTACAAGATTTAGCTCACTATACCAGTTATAGTTGCATCAGCAGAAAGAAGTTTCTTCATGTTGAAATTGATCTAGACTTTTTTGTTTAATTTGGAGAGGTTAAAGAGTATGCATTTTGATAGTTTGTTGAAATCTTGTATGAATCTTGAGCAGTATATGAACCATAATGGACATTCAGACATTATTGGTAATGACTTATGTACTATTTACATAGAGAAACAAAAAGAGCTATTAATGTACTAAATTACTTGAAGAAAATTAATGGTTGTTTTCCAAATGTAAATTGCTTACAAGATTTAGCTCACTATACCAGTTACAGTTGCATCAGTAGAAAGAAGTTTCTTCATGTTGAAATTGATCTAGACTTATCTCCTATCAACTATGTCACAACAAAGACTGAATGTACTAACCATGTTATCCATTGAAAAGAAATGGTTGAACAACTCGACTATACAAATTGATTGATATTCTTGCCTTAAAAACTACAAGACGAGGTATATTTAGCGATCGTTTAGAACATTTTCGTATTGTTATTTGATTGCAACATAAATTTTTCGAATATTTTATTTTTATTTGTTGCTTTATTGTTGAATTTAAGTTAACAAATTTAGTTCCGTAAGACAAGAATAAATGAAAAAAATGGATTGTCTATTATGATAACTTAGGAGCCCAAATTTTGAGGTTCACCTCAGGCCCAGTGAAACATAGGTGCCGCCCTGAGTGATGCCACCACCTCCATTGCTGTTGTACTATATGGAACGGCAAGATGTGATTCTCCACCATTTTTAAACAAAAATTGAAGTTCGCACTAAATGGAAATGCTGAACGATGTGGATTATTGTCAACCAAAACTTTTGAACTCATAAAATTCTTCAACTTTGACCATTTTTTTTCTTACAACTGCTCTTCCAACATATTTGAAAGAAAATAATTTCACATTTTTTGTGACCTAATTAAATACCTTTTTAAGTACTTTTTTAAATAAAATAGATTTTTGTCATTTTTTCAAGCTTACTGCTTTGTCATTTCCTTTATGTAAGTTATGACATTGAAATGAGTTTTTTGCTTGTCTCCCCTTTTCTCCAACTATTAAGTGTGGAGAATGTTGGTTTATTTTATATTTGAAGAACTCTAGATAGATCCATTCTGTGGTTGAGATTAGCAAGGGAAAGTAAGGTGAAATATGAACTTGACTAGAAAATTGGTCTTATCAAGGTACTTGGCACTTCATCTAGAATAATTCATTAATTAGTTGTGGGTTGGCGAAATGTTTTCACTACTGCAAGTTGATCATGTTCTTTACCTATCAGTTATAGAGGACGCCTACAATAATTTTTGTAAGATGTATGTAATAACTACGTTGGAATTTGGTTTAAAAAGGGATGAAATTGATTAAGTATAAAATCATGAAAAATGTGAAAAGTGACTTTCGTGTCAACTTCGCCAAATATTCGGACATGATTTGATAGCCAATTTTGAAAATAAATAGACTAACTTTTTGTGCTTGTCAAGTAGATAATTGGGAGATATATATATAATCTCAAAACCAATTCCAGATGAATGAGAAACTATGGTACAAAGTTGGAGAAAAATGATATTTTTCCGCACCTGTAAACTGCTGCTCTAGCGGTAGCCAGCGCCAAGCGAGCGATAGGATTTTTTGCTTTTGGCGCACTAGCGTACCACATGCGGCAAGTGCTCGATAGCAAGGGCTACGACACTTGGTAAAGGTTGCTGAGTTTTGGGATTGGTCTCTTCATCCACAATCTCTCCCAAATTTTGCCTTTAAAATCATTCTTTGTAGAGAGAAAAATCCATTCAAGTTTATGGTTGTCTTATAGTTTGAAGTCCTTCTACAACAAGGAAGTAATCCGTTGTATCTTGAAGAGCAAATTGCCGTTACTCTGTTAGCACCGTTACAGGGCAAATTCGTTGTTTTGTTGGATCAAACCCGTTCTCTTCATCTTTTTGAACATCACTCCAAAATACTCCAAAAACATGGGGAAAATTGGAGAAATTTGGAGAAATAGACTTCAAGTGATACAAAAGATGTTTTATCTCATCACTTTGAATTTGACAAAGTTCTTAACCAAAACTCCTCCAGTGGTAAAATAAGGAGAAAATAATCATGAATCGATTATTGTATTAGATGCATGGAGACACTCGAATTTCCTTTGCAAGAATGAAATATCCTAAATGGATTGGACAATACACTTTATGGAGTGTATAGTGCTATGAAATCAGCTAAGAGATTTTGAGATTCTTTGGAGAAAAAAGTACAAAACGGAGGATGACAACATGAAAAGTTCATTGTCAGAAAGTTCCTTTATCATCTTGCACAAACATAAGGAGATGAACTTAAAGGAATTGATAGCCCGTTTGAGGATTGAGAAAAATAATAGAAAAATCGAAAGGAAGTCTATTGTTAAACTTGTTGCAAACTTTGTAGAATCTGATTTGAGGGTCAACAAAATTCATAAGGTCTCGGGTGATGCATCGAAAAGAGACAAACTCCAAGATTGCCAAGAAGTTCAAAGACAACTGTTACAATTGTGGAAAAGCAAGACATTGCTCTAACGGATGTCGAAAGCCTAAGAAGAACTCACAAGCAAATGGGATTGAAAGAGACACCTTGTTTAAAGGGATACAAGAGATGAATATGTTTGAGGTTGTTTCTAAATGCAAAAATGTTGATAATCGAAGGGAATAGTGAATCGATACTGGTGCTACATGCCACATTTGTGCAAGCACTATGTTCTCAGGTTACCTATGTGATGATTACTTTCAAGATGATCTTCAACAAAGAGCTCTTCCTCAACAATGTCCTATATATACCGAGCATTCACAAGAATCTTGTATCTGGTTCTCTACTTAGCAAAAATGGCTTTAAACTTATATTTGTATCCGA
>CAIGRE010232420.1:0-10510 GCA_903798275.1 Fraxinus angustifolia subsp. syriaca | reverse complement strand
TACACCATCGTTATCGTGTCCGTCATCTCTTGCTGTGGTTGTTCATGGTAACTGCTGCCATTGTTGTTATGGTTTCATGTTGAAGGACAGCCAACTGCAGGAATTTTTATTCTGATAATAAAAAATGTTAATGGAGTTGAGATTAGTCTCTGAAATTATTAAAAGCAAGATTGAATAATTTAAGAAATTAAAATTATTCGTTGAAAAGAAATTAATAGGTCATTGGTACAATTCATCAATGCCACTAGAGAGAAATTACAAGAGTGGAAGAATAAGTAATTTTCTAGGGATGAAATTGGGACTTCAAAATTTGCTTGTAGTACTTCATGCCATAAAAGCGGCAAAACATGACTTAAGGCTCGTTTCACATGACTTTTGAAAAACGTGATTTAAGGCTCATTTGGTATGACTTTTGCTTTTTATAGTCACTCTGAGCAAGTTCTTAATCTTGATTTTTCGAGCCTATGTATTACTGTATTCTAAAAAGCTCGATTAGGCTCGAAACTCAAGCAAAACGTCTCGCTTTGCACCTATACCTTCTTTTTTCAATTCCTAAATGATTGGATTTTTTCTTTCCTCTCTTATATCGGCCTTTGACGCGCTTTATTGGTGTTTTTTTAAAAAAAAGTTTGAATTGACTTTTTCATATTAATTTTTCTTATTTAAAAAATAAAACTTTTCATTAGACTTTAATTTTAAGTTCTTAAAAGGTTTTATTTGTACAAAATTTAATAATGACTTTATCTAAATTGTTAAATATGATTTAAGTTATAGTGATATCTATATTATGTAATTATGATCTACAGAATCGTTATTGTTATTATTATTTTTTTATGTTTTTGCAACTCCAAAAGCATGTCTGAATTTCCTATAATTCTATTGAGTAGGAATTGTTTAATTAAAAATTGAAATTATGAAAAAATATTTTAATTTTTGCATTTTAAAAACTTGAAAATTATATGAATGACTAACGGTAGAAATTCTTAAATAAATATAGTATTTTACAGTTTTATGAGGTCTCGAATCTTTGATTTATAGCATTAGGAGTTCCAAAGTGTTTTCGGTTCCATTTCTACTACTCATCGCCACTAGCGACCACTGTGCTCTTTCCAATAGCATTTTTGCAAACACATGGTGAGCAAATTATCATTTAGAGAAGGCAGTAGATATATTGGATCGAATGTACTATTTCATTCCAAACACTATTTTAGGGGTTGTATATACATTCCAAGATTTGTAAACTCTTCATATCATTAAGGAGTGCATCAAATCTTGTAACAACAATCATTAGAAACACATTAGATTTGGCTCCATAAGCGGAAAATGAAAAAGAACACTAATTTTATGATATGCAATCATCAACAGTGATTTGAATGACAAATCCTGAAGTTTCTGCAGGAAGACTCAAAACATTCTAAGAAATAAATTCACAATAATCTTGTTTATCCTCTAATACTACTTACTAAACAAGCCGTTAGTGCAAAAATGAGCATGGAGCTTGTAGACTTATTACACTCTTCGATTTGACTCATCGGCTCTGCCGTTGAAAGATTCTTGCTGCTAGTCAAGGAAGAGAAGGGCTTGTGTTTTCATCCAACCGGCAAGATAGTTCGGAACAATACNGTAGAACTGAGAACGACCATGTAAGGCTTGCATAGGCTATGGCTGTGAGAACGACCAGGCTATCTCCGAGAAAATAGGAGTAACGAACGGGAGAAGAATAAGGCAGGCAACAAGCCGTTAGTGCAAAAATGGCAATTGCCTGCAAAGCTGAGAGCCAGGGCACTACTTAATTTACATTTTCTATGTGCTTTCACTCAAAGGTCTACCACCTGAAGTCTGAGTTTAGTATAACAATGAATGGAACGAACTACCAATGAGGGAATGGCCGAAAAACAAGGGATTTTACAATGGCACACCGGTTCTCAGGATTTGGAATCTTCTATTGTGATGCATACGGGAGAAAATAGAATGCTTCTGTTTCTTTGGTTTTGTTCCAAAGATAAATGACCTCAAAGGAATTCGATTACGGCTGGCTGAGTGCAACAATTGTGGTTCATCACCGGAAATACCAAACTCCTCTTTCAATTTTCTTAGCGACTTTTCAGTTTCAAGTTGAAGTGTACTTACATGATCTAAACCTGATTGTAGTTCTTCTCTTACTTTGTTGTTTTCTTGTTTCATGTTCAAAATCTCACCTTGGAACTTTGCAGCTTGGTGACTGCTAAATCTGATTTCTTCTTCTTCGGCCCCTTCTTTCAAAGCTTTTGTGATTTCCTCTTGAATGCTGCACAAGGATGCAAACCTGCACTTCAGTTCGTCTTTCAGGGATACACTTTGTTCCAGCCACACTGTTAGTTCTGTCTGTATCTCCCTCAGGTGCTTGTATACTGGCCGGACTTCAGATTTCAGGTCTGTTGTAAGACTTCCCTCTTGTTTCTTTTTCTCTCTGACTTTATTTAGTTCATTTTGTAAATCTTGAACTTCAGTTTTGAATTTCTGGATCTGATGATACGAAGTGCTAAATCTTAACCAGAAATCTAAATTCTCGTCTAGTATTGCATCAATATCCATCCGGAGCTTTTCTTCAACAACTGATATGGTTGGAGTACTATCATTCAAAACCACCGTGTTTTCTTCTTCTTCGTTATTTTCATCTTCATTCACTATCAAATCCTCACTTTGCAATTCAGGCATAGCATCTCGATCTTCTAAAGAATTAGACAGTGGATCGTTGCCTTCTTTCATATCCTCAAATTTTCCTTGGTTCAATCTTTGCCATAGATGTCGAATTTCTTCGTCCTTTTTTCCAATAGCATTCTTTAGTTCTCTAATTTGCACTGTCGTATCAAATTGGCTGTCCCTGTCTTTCTTCTCCATGTCACTAAGCTTCCACTTTACTTCCTTGTAATTCCGGAGAACTGTAGTATATTCTTTCAGCAAAATCCTCTCTCTATCCTCGAGCCCACTCAAAAGCATTTGTTGCCAGTTTACCTCATCTTCTTTCTCTGCGTCTCCGTGAGATGATTCATTGACAAGCTCATTTGCATGTTCTATGGCGATGTTTTCTTGTGGTAACTGATTGAAAAGTTTGACAGATTTTTTAGTGTCTTGTGTGACTTCTCCCTGGAGATTATTATTAGATACCAGATCTTTCTTATCCCCTTCCTTAACATCTTTCTCGTCTTGTGATTTTGAAGCATTGATGATTTTGTCATTGTCACCCGAACTTGGTACGTCTTTTTGTTCTCTGACCTCTTCTTGCAACTCGACGTCAACAAGTGACTTTTCCTCGTCTTGTAATGAAGTAATCTCTGGCTCTTCATCTGGCTTTACGCTATTCAGTTTCTCACACAGGTGATGGAGACTAGAAGAAGCTTGTACAAAAGTTGTTTGGAGATTGATGTTTTGATCTTCCACATTTTCATTTAGATCCTCAATCATTTGTAACTTTTCCTCCATTTTCTTCACCTTGTTGCTCAGATCATGAGTACCATCTATCAGATTCCCCTTTTCATCTTCCAAATTCTGAATCTGTGCATGGAGATCATCAGCTTCTGTTCTCAATCTGTTTATTAGAACAGTTTGAGACGACACTGCAGTTTCTAGGCCAATCACCTTATCGACTAGCTCATCAATCTTGTCTGCCAATTCTGTCACTGTGAGAGACGACGTGGAGCTTAAATCAATCTGTTCCTTAAATTTCTCCTGCGATGCCTCGATTTTTTGTATCTCCTGTATCACATCACCCATATCTTTAGTCGAGATTGGGGATTCATCTCCTACATTTGCAGATGTACCATTTTCACTGGCCTTTAGTTCAACGTGGTGATCATGAAGATACTCTTGCTTGAGGGACTTCAATCTTTTATGGGCCTCTTCAATCTTCTTGCATTCTTCTCTTGCTTCTTGGGTTGATCTTTCTTGTTTTTCCTGCAACTGAGACAAGGTTTCTTGGCACGATTTTATTGCTGCTTCAGCCATCAAAGTCCGAGCCTCATCATCCTCGATGACTCTGTCCACAAGAAATTCATCTTGAAATCTGCTAACCTTTTCTTGCATGTCAGTGATCTGATTCTCAATTCCCCAGTACTTTGAGATCCCGTTTTCATAAGAGCTCTTAACAAACTCTTTAACAGTTTGCAATGCCAGAATATCTTTTTGAAGCTTGTCTATCTCTTCAAGAGCTTCACTTTTACTCAAACCAGATTTTGCAGCAACTTTACGACTTTCTCCCGTTTTCGATTTCTTCTTGGCTTGCAATTTCTTTGAAGCTGTTGTTATGAGACCTTTCAAATCTTTCTTTGGTGCCTTAGGAACCTTTGGAACATTGGCCATGCTCATTGCATGGACTTGAGATTTCTTGGGTTTTCTTGGGATACCACAGTCATCGTCATCCATTCCTAATTGCACCTGTTCTGGAAATACACTAGCAATCGTAGCATTGGCATTTTGCAATTCTTTCGATAAATGATCATAACGATCAGCTAAAGCGCGAAAAGCACGATGAGATTCCTCTACAAAGTTTATCAATTCTGGCCTCTTCTTATAGTACATTTCTGCTCTTTTAGCAAAGGAGTCTCCATCCTCTTGAATAAGCTTTAGCACATTTTGCACATTCTCTTCCATATCTACAATTCAGTAAGTCTTGTTAAAAGAATTCAATAGGAACGAGAACTTGCAGGCTTGAAACTAGAGCAAATAAGCCTACTGAAAATCATTTGTGACAAGATGAAGAAATTGGTGATAAGGCGATTCAACGTGCTATCAGTCTCACTGTCATCGCTTGTGAAAATTCTGTGCGTAATGCCTTTGAATAAGAAAAAAATAAATCATGTGGGATGATACGAGGCATTTTGGTGATATTTCGGAAGAACAAATTTAAGAATGTGCAATACAAAACGAACATAAATGCGTAAACTTAGATTTGAGAAATTTCAACATCCCAATGTAATATATAAGAAATATGGGAAACCCAAATGAATTATTTTTGAGATCATGATCATATACCTTGTGGATAATAAAAAAAGTAATTCATGGGATTTTACATACCTTGAAGGCTCTGTTCGAGCCATTTGCATTGCTTAGTCCTGATGTGGGCAGCCCACCACCATGAACAAGCATTGCTTGCAGCTCTCTGCAACATTCTTTTTTTACCCAATCTTATTTCAGTCCTGAAGAGAAAACTCTTTTCCTCCAACAATATTCACACGGCATTTATCAAAATTTGAGGAAAAGAAAGGAGTTTCAATATGTGAGAAAGATATTTTTCTTTTTCTTTGGGAATGGGATCATGGTTGAGAGCCTATCTAGCTCCAAAATCAATGTTGGACCCTTCACAATGTTATCCAACCAATAGGCGTTTACTATGTCAACGTGGCATCCAGTCGTTTTAACAGCTTGGCATTCCCTAAGGCTTAATTCATTTGTACATAGATTACCCCCTCTCACGTAATGCGCAACGCCCGAGTGTATTTAAAAATTTCGATAATGTGGTCCTCATCATAGGTAAAAAATTCGATAAAAAAATTGGACGTGTAACATGATCCTTCTCCTAAAAGGGCAAAAATAAAAATAAAAATAAAAAATTGCTTTGTCCTTGGAATTTGGTAAGTTAATACTCAAGTTTTAAAAATGACCAAGTTTGTTAAAGTTGAATAATCAATCCCAACGTCGTAAATCGTCCAAATCCAATTACGTAATCCTCGCATGTCCAACTTTTTGAAGTTATATTATGTTTTCCATCGTAGTTTGGTGCTTAAAACTTGAAGTGACTCTTTTTCTCAATTCACGTATAAGGAGAAAATTCACGTAGTTTCTAGTTAAGAGTTTGGTCCCCTACTAGGGGTGGACAAAACTCACCAACTGCAGGTTAAATTGGATATTAGAATTGAGAACCATTTTGTTTGGTTTAGTCATTGGTTCTAAATTAAGAATCGAAAAATTGAATATCCCAAAATTTTTACTTTTGATATCAAATCGGTCAAGATATTTTAATTTCTTCTTAAAAGAAATTGCCTATTCACCATCTCTGTCCAACTATCATTTGTTATATTAATGTTGTGTTGTTTCAAACTTTTCATAGATTGGTGAACGAATATTAATAGAAAACTTGATTTGTTTTTAATTTTTTTTTTTTTGTAAGATGGAATCTATTATTTGTTAGATTAATGTTGAATTTTTTCAAACTTAACGAGAATGAAATAATTGTTAAATTTATGAAAATATTGAAAAATTTAATCATGATACAGAACCAAATGAAATCGATTCAAATCGAACGATTCCGTTCCCTAATTAAAGTTTGACCTAACAGTTCTATTTATAAGATACTCAGTAATTCTCGTTCTGTTTGATTCCATTGGAATTGGATCGAATCAAACCATGCCCCACTCTAGTTCCTATTTGATGATTTGGTCCCTTCTTTATTTGCATAGTAAGATTATCCTTAACTTTTAAAATAGGCAAATTCATCTTTAAACCAATTTTTTTTATATATATAATTTCATGGTCAATCTTCAAAATTATTTAAATTTCTATCAAATTGTCAAGTAATCCTTACATATCTACCTTTACAAATGCTTTAGTTCTCTGAATTGGGTTAGTAAAACATTTGAAGTCACTCAATGGCACATTTGGATTCTTCTTAATTGAATAATTTCACATTATTTGCATTTGGAATTTGACCCTTCTTCTTTAACAAACTTGAAAAGGTGAAATGCACCATCGTCCCAAGGTAGCTAGTTGGATTCTCAATTCTGACTTTCCATTATTGTAGCAAAATTAATATTTATTCTTCGATCTTCATTTATTTTGATTTGGTTCTCTTGAAAACACGCATCACTTCATAAGTTTGAGCACCAACCCATGTTAGGAAGTCAAATTTATTTTCGTAAAGTTAGAAAAAATTCTATGGCGCACTAAACAAATATATTCATCCTTGGGACGTCCAATTATTTTTGCATTCCTGTTGTAATAACTCAGTTAAGGTTAAAAGAGAGAAGCGTTTTAGTTATTAGGGGTTGACTGTACAAGTATAATGAAAGGTTGTGATCTAGTTGTCCTGTTTTAAAAGTTGGGGATCAACTTGCAACTAAAGCAATAGACTGAAGACGAACTATTCAATTTCCAACTTTTAGGTGATATATTCTTTTTAGATTATAGTTTTATATTATATTAGATAAAACTTCAAATAGATTCATTGCTTCGACCCATAATATGGTCATATCAAACCAATAACATTTATGTGTATTCTGCGTGGACATCTGATTATATTTGTCTTTAAAAAATATTTACTTTCATATTCCCTTCCTAATAAATCAATAACATGTCGAAAGAAAAAGTGTGTACATTTAGAATGAGATTTCCTCGAGATATCATTATACTGTATTGACTACACAATTGCATCTTAAAAATTCATTCTTTCCTACTAAGAAAAACTATCCTCCGAATGCCTCGAGTCTTTTGGAAACATCACCGTGATTTTGAAGTCGACGTGATATCTCAATGTTTCTAAACACGAGATATCGTTATATTGTGTTGACTACGCAATTGCATCTTAAAAAATCAATCTTTCCTACTAAGTAAAACTATCCTCTGAATGCCTCGAGTCTTTTGGAAACATCACCGTGATTTTGAAGTCGACGTGATATTCATAATTATCTCAATGTTTCCGGAGTAGGAAGGAAAATTTCCCATTTTTTTTACTCTGATAATGAGGTATTATGATATTCCCAGAAGAATTTCTAAACACAGAATATGTTACTTTAAAGACTTGAATAAACTTGTGGTTGGAAGCAGTAAGCTACACGAAAAGATAAATATCCACAAAACCTAATAAAAGCATTTTTTACATTCCTGCCCCACCAATTGCAACCTCAAATAAGGCAGTGGGGTCTTAGGCAAATTAGTTTACCACCCCACTCATAAGAGAATTGATTGACTTGACAACAAGAAAATGAAATCATGAAGGGCCAACTGGAAATGGGAGTACCAAAGCAGCTTTACTTGATCACTTTTTTAATCAACTTATAGAAAGAATCACAGCACTGCAGGAATCTTAGATTTCAAGTCCACACATATCAAAGGTCGCATTTTCCTTACAACAGTAATGAATTCAATTCCATTTCCTCACTTGCAAACCAGATTCATGTAATTTCATCAAGAAACGTGCACAATTTTCATAAATAGATGTCGGCCAAACTTAAACTCAAGATGTTCGTCTGATAGGTTACCGTGCTGAACTAGGTAAGCTTATTTCCACAAATCGGGGCAGATGATAAGGGAAAGCATATTTTTCAGTAATTACCTGGTTATTGCCAAATAGCAGAAACAAAGTTTCTCAATAACTTCCATGTTAAATCATCAGTTAACAAAAGAGTATATAATTCTAGCAAGGCTCCAATATTATGTACAATCCAAAGGATTAAAGATTACAATGACAGTAAAGCGTTTATGCACAAGATGAACAGCGTTTTTTTTATTGACTAATTACAGAAAAGTGGGATTTTCTAACAATAGCAGCAAGTTGGAAGCACAAACATATTTAACATATTTACAGTGATTGTATTTACACTAAGCAATCGGTTTTATATGTACAAATCTCCCAGAGAAGTGGTCAACACTTGCCTAATAAAACATGATGAACAAAACGCAACGTACTGCTGAAGATTACAGATCTTCTTCCCATTGTCAATCGAAGCTCTGACGCAGTCTCATACTTGAAGCAATACTCGGAAATTCTAATTCCTATACGAACTGCTTTTGATTCGATAGTATACATAATGTAGCAGTAATCATGTTCGGAGACATCGCAGCTTCACATATTTTGGAGAGAGGAAAGCCACTGTTCCATATACTTTTGGCCTTCTACAACAAAAACAAATTGCAAGCCAAAGTCAGTTTCTATGGCCGTCACTTCTGACTGAAAGAAACAAATTATATTGCCACTCATGGTCTACCGAATTAAATCCACGAAGAATATGTAAATACCAGTTTAATTTTCAATTTAAGCAGTTTAAGGCCTCAAAAGTCGACATAAAAGGTTAAATACATAAAGATCGTGTCCCCTTCCTTTGGTTCCATCTGCCAGTTGTTTGGAAATGGAACACATAAGCCTCAAATAAAACCGTCGTCAGGGGCACACGAGGAGAAAACTTCAAATATAAACCATCAAAAAAATTACAGTTATTACGCCAGCAACACTCTTTATCAATAATAGATACGGCATGAGAAAAGTGCACACGCATCGTCATATCACTATCTTATGGACCCATCCAACAAACACCAAGTCGAACAATCCTTCTAATAGAGAAAAGATCCCACACACGCCAAGGAATATACGACAAAGCTGAGGTCGCAAAGGCCTATAGGCTAGTGCAAATGACGGAAGAACTAACAGAAAAAAATATAGGTTTTAAATCTCTGGCAACAAAAATTTAATTTCATTGATGTATCCGTGCACGGTTTATAAATTAAGCGTCTTTTCATCGATGATCTTCAAAGTCACATTTTTTTTTTTACTAACTGACGGTGCTTTTTCTAGAAAGTAAAGTCTTTTTAAGTGCAGCCAAACATGGTAAGAATACTTAATAAATCCAAGTGCCCCCAGCAAAGAGCATTTAAAGACTCAATTGCATCAACGCCTCAAGCATAATTACTTCTACGTGCAAATCTAAAAAGCTCCAATCCGACCTAATACCACTGGAGCATCATTCAAATTAAAGAACGATACCATATTGTACTATAATAAAAAGCAATGACATTGTAAAAGAATAAAAATGAAGGACAAAAAATATGCATTTCTTCAATACAGCTCAGCTCTTACCAGCAGAGTACTCATATGGGAGGTTCTTCATGGCACTAAAGAACTGCTGATTAGGCACCTCCACTTCCTGCTTCTCTAATTCCTTGCAATCGTGCCTATAGCAGGGGACCAACACAGCAAAACTGTCATCGGCATCAACATCGCCGAGGAAATCGGAAGCATGCGGTTCAAGCCAACCGATGGACCAATCCGAATCATCGGAGTCTGAAGCAGACAAACAAACCCCGTCTGATGGCACCAAAACCACATCATACTCCTTTTCAATCCTCCTCTCCTCCCTACTTTTCCATTTCCTTTTCACTTTTCTAGTCGAACTCGAAGAGGGCATTCTTCTACTAGCCCCCTTCACCGAATAAAATTTCAAACTTTCAGATTCCCCTCTCAGACCCCAATCACCCAAAGAATTTATTGGATTCATCGATGAACCATTTGAGACTTGCTCTTTCTCTTTACCTCCCAACAACCACCATGAAAATCTAGTGAAAGAAAGAGCCATTTTATCTTTATTTTTTCTTTTCAAAAAAACAAAGTTAATGAGTAATATATGGTAGTAGAATCAATGAATTGGAAGCAGAAGGAATTTAACTTCAAGAAATGATCAAATTTTTATTTTTATATAAAAAAAAAAAAAAGAAACAAAAAAAAAAAAAAAAAAAAAAAAATAAAAAAATTTAAATAAAAAAAAAA
>CAIGRE010232401.1:0-11340 GCA_903798275.1 Fraxinus angustifolia subsp. syriaca | reverse complement strand
CCCCCCCCCCCCCAAGTGCCATATTTGTTTCAGACTCCAACACACATTGGGCATACTCTGATGGGGTTTTGCTTCAACTAAAAGTTGCTAGAATAGAGTTAGGGTTTGGATTTTGAATAGAAAGCAGATGACTCTTGAGTGATAGGGAAGAAATATGTAGACACACATTTGAAGGTTCTTATTGGGTCCAGTTATTTAATCATTTTTCACTTACATCAAACATATAAAATATCATTTGTCACATAATAGAAAACCCATAAAAGGCGCTGCCTTCATCAGCAGAATATAACTTCACTGCATGTTACCGAAAACCTAAATGAAAATGAGTATTATTTTCATAATCAGAAACCAATATTCTTCAATTTGAAATTATTTCACCAACAAAATTCATAATCAACATTGAATTTATTTTTATTGAATAAAGCATTAAAAGGAAAAATGATATTTTATTGTAATCAATGTGTCCATGTCATACTTCATTTTTGTGAAACCATATATTGGTCCTTGTTGCATGCTTGTGTTAGCGTCACATGTCAGTGTCCATGTTTCATAGGTTATATGCTAGCCCCATGTTCTAAAAATTTGAAAAGATACCTCATTGCCTTCTTGCAGCTAAATTGTAGCCTTTTGATGATATCATTGAGAATTTTTGTGTCTACCTTTCCTCAAGTGATTTAGGCCTTTTATATGTAAAATGTGTAGTAAGGAATATCTCCATGTCTCTTTAAACTATGTTTGCTTAAATATCCACCATGTCTACAGAGTGGAAAAAGGTGTCTGTCTTTTTAGATAAAAATTGCTCAGATTGATTTGATCTCAATGCTTTGTGGTTGAGTTTGAGAAATAATACAACTACTCTTGCATAAGACAATACATTTCCTTTGTTGATTGAGCCAGTTCTTTGTGTAGTCTTTGACCTCTTATTCACAATCTACTGTGACAGGATAAGGAAGATAGTTTCCCAGTTTTTTATGCAGGAATTTCCTATCTTTCTGTTATCTTTTTGACAAATTTATTCCTGTGCATGAAATGGAAAGATTAGTGCAGTGCTGTGGCTCATATAATATTATTGATCTGGAATGATTAATTTACTCCGCTAGTTATCCCCGCCAAAAGGATCTGAAAGAATAAGATAATACATAGGACTATGTCCAGCCTGTTATGTTGTGTTTATACAGTTCTACTCCAAGTTCTAAATAACGTGTCCTGGTTTTTTATTTTGGTTTTTATTTCATATGTAGTGGTTGATGTATTGATAATCATAAAGCCCAATGTGTTCCCCTTGTTTTTATTTTATGTTACCACCTCATGAAAAGTTGATCTGTTATTGCCATGCTCAACATCACTTTTAGTGCCTTTAGAATTCTTGAAATGAAACTGAACTCAAGGGTCTGTTCTCTTTTGCTGTTTTTAGGTCATTTTCAATTTTCAGTTTTCGAAAACATTAAAAACATGTTTATTTACCTATTTTCATAAATGAATTTCCAAAAACGAGTTTAAAGTTTACAAAGAAAACAAAAAACGTCAAAAAAGACGTTTTGGCCATTTTCACTTAAAACCAAGCCAAAACTTCAAAACGTGGAAAATGACCGGATTTTGCCTATAATGGGATAGCTTAGTTAGGAGAGTTACGGATTTTCTGAAGGTCACGAGTTCGATTCCTTTTCACCGCAACTCAATACAAATGAATTTTTTTTATATGCACACTACAAAAAATTTTCAAATAAATTGGTAGGTGGTTGAGATTCAAACCCGGATCACTAGCATGAAATTTCAATGCTTTAACCACAATGGTAGCCGCTTTTGCTTTGTTATATAAGTAAAAGAACTATATATATTGAATAATCAGTTTTTCAAATTTAGAAAGTAAACACATTTTTCATTTTTTTTTTATTTTTGAAAACAATTTTTCAAAATGACAAAAAGAACGCGTTTTCAGCAATCTCAAAATGGACACTCAAAACACAAAACCCAAAATGAATTCAAAATTAAAAACTAAAACATGAAGAGAACAACCCCTAAATAGTCCTATTAAAATGAATTTGAGCTAAGGTTCCTTTGATCCTGAAGACTAAGACATAGGGTATCTAATGATTGGCTAATATTATCTGAGTAAGTCATGTTTACTATAATTCCTAGATCTAATTAATGTTTTTTCTGTTATTCCGTAATTGTACATTCATGTGAGTTGTGAAACGTGAAGTGTTTTATATGCTTGAATACATAAGATACGGTTGGGGCGGAGAACCGAGGCTGTTTTTCCAGTCTTGCTTCACTCCTGCCAAACCAGGGAAGGATGGCATCTCTGATTCTCGGACTCTACAAAATATTTGGAGTACCCGTGTCGGACATGTTATGGGTATGGGTATGTGATATATGTCGGATTTTCCAAATTTCAACCGCGGACAATTCGTCGTTTTTGCTTCTTCTTCTTCCTTCTTCTTTTTCTTTTCCTTTTCTTTCCCTTTTCTTCTTTCTCACTTTTGCTCTCTATAAACCTAGCATTGTCGCCAAGAGGATGGAGAATGGCGGCGCCGCTAGTTTTTACCTTCTTTTTCTTATTTCTTTTTCTTTCCATTTTTCTTCTTTTTTTTTTTCCCTTCTTTCTTTCTTTGTATCGATGGTTTAGAGTTTTGTTTGTATAAAATGAAAATGAGTTCCATATAGTGCTACTTAGTGTTTCACTAAATCCAAATTACAATCTAGTTCCTTATTTTCTGTTTTAAATATTTAGTAATTCTCATAATTAAAAAATAAGCCCCAAAATTCTATTTTATTTGTCTTAACCCCTTATTAAATACCAATTTCCTTCATTGTGAATAATTAATTTTGGTCTATTTAAAATGACATCCTGGATTAGTAAAAAAATTGAAGTTTGAAAACGTACCTACGTACCCGTGTCTGAGATTTGGGTTTTTTTTAGCCATGTTCCCATATCCTACATTTTGGAAAATAAAAGATCCTACACTTAGATACGTATCCTACACTTAGATATGTATCTGTACTCGTGTCCGAGCATCATAGGATGGCACGCCTCATAATTATTATGATTTCATGAAACGGGTTCATTTGACTCTAAGTCTGAAGACTGACAACATTTAACTTTCGGTTTCCTTTATTGTCCTATAGGTGGTTGGTCTGGTTGGGACTCGTATATGCATATGGAAGCGCATTGGAATAAGAGATATATTTTCATCACGTGATGGCTTGTTTACTAAAGGATTGTGTATGCGGTGCGTGATATTATTACATTGATCGCACTTTTTTCTTAAATCTTCAGAAACAATTTGATAATTGTATTTAAATTAATTTGGTTAAGACTTTTAACTTTTCCTTTGTCATTAGCAATATGGGAAGTTCAATCAATAATCTGGGAGCGAGTCCTGAAAAGATTTAGGGCACATCTTCATTCTTTTATTGCATTATATGTGGTAAGTAGCTTCAATCAATTTAGTGCCCATTTGGAAGGAAGTCAAAAGTTTCTTTAGAGACTAAAAGCTGCTTGTGGCCTGTTTGGATAATTTTCTGAAAGTACTTTTATTTTTTGTAACAACCTAGCCTCTGTGTCCAAGCCGTTAATTTGCATACTGTTCCCTCTGGAAGAGCTTGAGCCCTGGATTCAACTTAAATCCTTCATTAGGCAGAGTTCAAGGATGTAAGTCCTGGAAATGCGATAGAAATCCGTGAGGGGTAAAATGGTCTTAAACTCTTCCAGAGAGGATAATACGTAAGTTAATGGCTTGGGCACAGATGTTGGGTCGTTACAAAAAAATGTGTTTTTTTTTTTTGTAATGACCCAACCTCCATACCCAAGCTTTTAACTTAAGTATTGTCCACTATGGAAGAGCCTGGGCCCATCTTACCTCTCATGGATTTCTGTCACGTCCCAAGATTTGAACACATGATGTCTCCCGACTTAAGTTGAATTCTAATACCACTTGGACAAGTTAACGGCTTAGGTGTAGAGGCTGGGCCATTACACAAATTCTATTCGAAAAGGCATAAAAAATAGAGAAACTTCTTTCTTTGGCTCCTGCTCCCCATGAAACATGGCTTGCTTCCAGAAAATTTCCCAAGTCGTTGAAGTTAAAGAAATTTAGAAGATAAGTTACAATGCTTCCAAAAAGTATTTTCCTAATCTTATCCTCTAGAACCCAAACAGGAGGAATATTTTCTCTCTATTTTCTTTTTTATCTTTCTCCCTGAAGTTTAATATACAACTGCCTGTTACTGATAGAATGTTGAAGTGTCATAATATGGTCAGGTGCAGTTAGGGGAAAATGATGATTGTGGTAGTATAGCCATTATCACTTTATAAGAATACCACTAGAGTGTAAACTAATGAATCAACTATTTTGTAAAACTAAATGAAAATGCATGTCTCCTCCCCACAACATTAATGCATCAGATACAGGAATTTTAATGGAAGACAAGTTCTTGTATATGGTAGCAAAATGCAACAAGTTTATCTCCCAAGTTTTTTTCATTCTCTGCTCTGTTTGATGTTATTCATTAGTTGGTACTGTTCTTCCTATAGAAAGGGCAACTTGTTTGAGTTTTTTTCTTGCTTTTAATGTACTTCATATATGTGTGAGCTAATTCACATATGATGCTGAACATTCTTTGTTTACAAAAAGGAGAACTTCCATTCTTTCTTCTTTGTAGTTATGTAGATCCACAGGCAGTAATTGGGTGTGAGGATGGGAAAGTTCGTGTATTTGACATGTACAGCAGAAAATGTTCACAAATAATCAAGTATGTATATGGCTTCACTTCCAGCCTTCTTAGTATTTGATAAACTTGAAGAAGCTTTTGTGAAATTATCACTAAGGCATATTGTGGTTTGGCTACAATTGGTTATCAGTCTTGTCTGTTGTATTCTTTTGCAGGATGCATTCTGGGTCTGTAACATGTTTATCTTTCAGTGATGATCAATTGATTGTTAGCGGTTCCTCTCTCGGCAGCCTTACTATGTCAGATCTTTCATCAGATCAGCGGGTAGCAACATTGAGTACTGCTAGTTCTGCAGGTTGTATTATATATTCTTTTATTGGTTTTTTTGGGAGTTCTTCATTCGGTTTTGATCTTTTACATTTTCCTGTAAGTGTTAGTTAATGTGCAACTTGATGGACTCTACAAGTCAGATGAGGAGAAAACATGGTTGAGACAATGTAGGATTTCCAGGACTTAGAAAAGGAGGTTGATAACTACCTCTCAGGCTTCCCCAAGACTGGTTGCTTACTATGCTGGGGACTTAGTCAGCCCATCATTATCATCCATCTACAATCCTCCAATTTTACCTCTAATGAGAAAACCCACCTGTGTTTTCCTTCTAATTTCACCTTTTTCGTGAAGTCTATGATGCTTGGACTAGGGTACGGGTATCGGGTACGGGTATGCGTTTAAGTCTCCGATCTTTTATTTTCTAAAATATAGGATACGTGAACATAGCTAAAAAGAGTCCAAATTTCGAACGCGGGTATGTCTTTCAAAATTTAATTTTTTTACTAACCCAAGATGTCATTTTTAATATACCAAAATCAATCATTTACAAAGAATGAACTGAGAATTGAATAAGGGGAAGTTAATTACTAAATGTTATATAAAATAGAAAATGAGGGACTTGATTGCAATTTAAATTTAGTGGAATGCTAAGTAGCACTATACAGAACCCAATTTCATTTTATATAAAGAACTCTCTAAATTATCGATATAAAGAGAAAAGAAGGAAAAAAGAAGAAAAAGGAAAGAAAAAAGAAAAAGAAAAGGAGGGAAAACCTAATCCCGCCGCCGAAGAAGAAAAGGGGAAGAAAAAAAAAAAGAAAGAAGAAAAAAAATAAGGAGAAAGGACGAAGTGTCCGGTTGAACTTGGAGGACCCGACACATTTCTCACACTCATACCCACGTCTTGTCGTGTCTGACACGGGTACTTCGTCTATTTCGAAGAATATGAGCATCATAGGTTATTATAGTGCTACTTCTGTTTCATGATAGAACTAAATCCCCTTAACAATCATGAGTCTTTGAGTTCCTGGCCGGACTGAATCGGAGCCTGGATTACGTGAGGGGAAGGATCCTGAGCCGTTGAACATTGCCATCGTCGCGGGAAGCTTTAGCTGAAGTGCGCCGAGAGGAAAACCGTCGGAAAATTCTGCGGCAGGGAAGAACGATGGGATGGAGGATGAAGAAAATGGGTCGGCCTTAATCTCTAAAGGAAATGGGCTTACTGGATCAGCTTTGGCTTCTAAAGGAATTGGGCCTAATGGGTCGGCCCAAGTGATGAAGAAATTTGGGTCCATGTATAGGGGACCAAACTTAATTCCCTCATGGAATGGGCAAAAAGAAGTGGGCCCATTAACTAAAGGCAATGGGTTTGGGGCTAATGGGCCTGGAACAACACCAAGGGGGCGCCCATGGTGTGATCACTGTCGTAAATCGGGACATAAAGAAGATACTTGTTGGGATTTACATGGAAAATCAATGGATTGGAAACCGAGGCAAAATAATAGGAATCGTGGATATCAAGCATGTGTTGATCTAATCGAGAGAAAAAATGACTACTCTGAGCGGTGCGTTCCACCCTGAACAATTAGAGTAGCTCTACAAAATGTTCTCGAGTCTTGAGTCCCCTAGTTCGTCAAGCTCGTTAGCCCACCAAGGTAATTTTTTGAGAGCTATACACACTATCACCCACTCTAGAGCTCTGTGGATTATCGATTCAGGTGCGTCAAATCACATGACAGACTCTCACCACCTCTTTTCCACATTCACCCTGTGCGGCAATATTAAAGTCAAAATTGCAGACGGCTCACTCTCACCTGTAGCAGGAAAATGGGGTATGGGGTATTCAGATATCAATCTTATAACACTGGAGTTTGTCCTTCATGTTCCAAAACTTTCTTGCAACTTGTTGTCTATCAGTAAATTGACGAAAAACTCTAATTGTCTAGCTAAATTTCTTTCTTCTCATTGCATTTTTCAGGACCTATTATCGGGGAAGACGATTGGCAGGGCTAAGGAATTTGAGGGGCTTTACTACTTTGATAAGGCTGATGTCAGTAATCAAAATCAAATTGCAACTTGTGATTCTATTTTCTCTTCTAGTGATAGCGAACCTTTGTTATAGCATTTTAGAATGGTTTCAGTATTTACGTCATGTATTTCCTTCCATATTTTCTAATAAAAAGCTTTTTAATCTCCAATGTGAACATTGTGAACTAGCTAAACATCATCGTAACACTTTCCCACAGTCAACGTACAAGCCATCTAAACCATTCACCTTAATTCACAGCGATTTATAGGGTCCCTCACGCATCCCTAGTTGAACTCAAGACAAGTGGTTCATAACATTCATTGATGATCACACCAGACTTTGTTGGGTTTACTTGTTAAAAGAAAAGTCCGACACTCAAACTATGTTCATAAATTTTCATTCCATGGTTCAAACACAATTCCGAACACAAATTCAAGTTTTGCGTACGGACAATGGCACATAATATTTTAACACTAACTTGAAAGAATTTCTCCAAAAACATGGAATAGTTCATCAAAGTTCTTGTGTCTATGCTTCTCAACAAAATGGGATTGCTGAATGAAAAAATACCTCCTAGAGGTGGCTCGTGCCTTAATGTTCACTATAAATATGTCGAAACTTTTCTGGGGAGACGCAATCTTAACCTCAGCCTATCTCATAAACAGAATGCCTGGTCGAATCCTCTCATTCAAATCACCCCATCAAATATTTTAGAAATTCTTTCAAAGTTCCCGCCTAAATTCGAACCTACCTCTCCGAGTATTCGGGTGTACTGCTTTCGTCCAAGTACATCCTCGTTCTCAAAGTAAGTTTGCTCCTCGATCACTGAAATGTGTCCTCCTTGGATACTCATCTACCCAAAAAGGCTACAAGTACTATGATTCATCCACGAAAAAAGTTTCTGTCAGTATGGATGTCACATTCTTCAAATGCACTCCTTACTTTACCACATCCTCTCTTCAGGAGGAGAACTTAAGTGAAGATCGGTTCATGGGTAAGGATCAATTCTTAGACTTCATGTTTTCTACTGAATTCGAAACTATCAAAAACACTGAATCAATCACTCCACATTTTCCTAACGTGCTATCTAGAAAGGGAAACTTAAACCCAGGGAGAGATACAGGAAAACAAGCTAAAAAGGAGATAATTGTTTACTCGAGAAAGCCAAAGTTAATGTATAGAGACCTCACACCCAAAGCATCAAAAGAGTTAGAACCGATGATAGCTCCAGATTCAAATGAGACTCCTTTAGATAATACCGAATTCTCAGAAAGTGACCTACCTATTGCTTTAAGAAAACAACCGAGGTCATAAACTCTCCATCCTATCTTACCTATAAAAAAAAAAACTCTCCATCCTATCTCAAAATTTGTTTCCTATAACAATCTTTCTGCAGGATTTCACACCTTCTCTCATAAACTTGATAACACTGAAACTCCAAAGAATATTCAAGAGGCCATGGCTATACCAAAATGGAAAGAAGTAGTTTTGGAAGAAATGTGAGCACCGGATAAAAATAAAACTTGGGATGTTGTAGAGTTGCCAAGAGGAAAAAGACCTGTCGGTTGCAAATGGGTCTTCAATGTGAAATACAAAGCTGATGGGACTGTAGAACGATACAAAGCTCGCCTGGTTGCAAAAGGATATACACAGACTTACGGCATTGATTACAAAGAGACTTTTGCCCCTGTAACCAAATTGAATACTATTCGGGTGATCTTATCTTTAGCGACAAATTTGGACTGGCCTCTTCAATAGCTTGATATTAAGAATGCATTCTTGAATGGAGAATTAGAAGAAGAGGTCTTCAAGATACTGCCCCCAGGGTTTTGTAAAAGCAATGAAGAAAATAGGGTGTATAAACTCAAAAAATCCCTATACGGCCTCAAACAGCCACCAAGGGCATGGTTTGACAGATTTGCAAAAGTATTGAAAAATCAAGGATATCAACAAGGACAGTCAGATCATACTATGTTCTATTAGCTATCTAACACGGGTAGAAAAACAATCTTAATTGTATATATGGATGATATTATATTGACCGGTGATAATGTAGTAGAGATGGAGTGACTTAAGAAAAACTTAACCACATAATTTGAAGTAAAGGACTTGGGA
This sequence comes from Fraxinus angustifolia subsp. syriaca, assembly GCA_903798275.1. Lineage (NCBI taxonomy): Eukaryota > Viridiplantae > Streptophyta > Magnoliopsida > Lamiales > Oleaceae > Fraxinus > Fraxinus angustifolia. The sequence goes on along the minus strand of CAIGRE010232401.1, from coordinate 2,192 downwards.
TAGATGTAGTACTTCTTGGGAATGGAAGTGGCTAGATTAAGAAAAGGTAACTGTGTCTCACAACGAAAGTACATTCTTAACCTTCTAACGGAGACAGGTATGCTTGGATGCAAACCTAGCGAGATACCAATGGAGACAGGAGGGAAAGAAGAAAACATGGGAGAATCAGTTGAAATAGACAGATATCAATGACTAGTCGGTAAACTAATCTATCTCTCTCACATGAGACTTGACATTGCATTCACAGTTAGTATGGTAAGCCAACATATGCACTCTCCAAAAGAAGCCCATTTAGAGGCGGTATACAGAATCCTCATATATCTCAAAGGTACACCTGGAAAAGGACTATTCTTCAAGAAAAATGAAAGGAAAGCAGTTGAAGTTTATACTGATGCAGACATGGCTGGTTCTAGAGAAGATGGGAGATCGACTACTGGTTAATGTACCTTTGTCTGGAGAAATTTAGTAACTTGGAGAAGCAAAAAGCAGAATGTGGTAGCAAGAAGTAGTGCTGAAGCTGAGTTCAGGGCAGTTGTATAAAGAATATGCGAAGGACTGTGGATAAAACAACTATTGGAAGAATTACAGGCTATGGTAAAACTTCCAATCAATCTCTACTGCGATAACAAGGCGGCTATCAACATATCCCTCAATCCAGTTCAACATGATCGAACCAAACATATAGAAGTTGATAAGACATTTTATTAAGGAAAATGTTGATGATGGGATTATATGCATGACCTATGTTCCTACCAAAGAACAAATTGCGGATTACCAAAGGACTACCACGACAAAATTTTGGGGATTTCATTAGCAAGTTGGACTTGGTCAATATTTATGATCCAACTTGAGGGGGAGTGTAGAAATCCCGTGAATAAATATGGGATTGGTTATGTATAATTGGACACCTTATTTAGATTAGGAAAAATTTCTTATTCCATGTTTAAATTAGTTACCTTATTTAGTCCCTGTTTGTATTCTATATATTGTGATTTGTATAGTGTTAAAAAGGATGAATAAAGAAAACCTTTATTCTCACATGAAGTTTACATTTTCTTTGGTTTCTTGAAGCAGTGCATCAATAACAACAGTTTTTTTAAATGCAAGATGACGCATGTCCAAATGGAATGGTCATCTGATGACTGCACGTCTGTGGATCAAAATCATTGACATTTATTCCTTTTGACAACTTACCACAGGTATAAAGACTTTGTGTTTGAACCCAAGCTCTCATTTACTATTTGCTGGATCAACTGATGGATTTGCATCTTGTTGGGACCTAAGGTACGGAAAACCCTTTTGCGTTTAACCTTTTAACATATTTTGGTTCACTTGAGGCCATTCTATGTCAGTTTCTGAGATTTAACTTCAGAAATGTATGGTCAGTTCCTGAATTTATGTTTTATTATTTATGTAGTAATCAATTCTAAAACCAAAGACCTTCACTAGGATTTTTACAATTTTCTCTTTACGTTCTTGGTTCTAGTGACTTGGATACTAGACTATTTAAGCATTTGCAATCCACCCACTTTAATCCATATCCCTTCACTTTCTAAATCTGTACCTTTCGATCGATGTTCTAAGAAGATCCCGAAGCTTAAGCCAAGAGGCATGCCTCTTGCGAGACGTTCATCAGGAGCCTCAAATCTTACACTTTACAGTATGTGTGAAAGATCATGGCTTCACTTAGTGAGTTTACTCCTCTAGGTGAGATTCCGTTCTCTGGCTCTTTAGAGGCTATATTTTGACAAACCTCAACATATTGGTCTGGTTTTTAATGGCCTAGAACGATTCATGGGGTGTTTTCTGTTTTAAGACAATCTTAACATATTATATTCCTAGTAAAGGAGATTACCTTTCCAAAGTCAGAGATTACAGTCCAAAAACGCACATATACTAGGCGTGGATTTGAAAGTATTAATTGATTTTCTTGTAATAATTCTTAGTTCTCAAGTCATGAAATTATTAAGATATTGATTTATAGTCTTTAATGTTTTTGAAATATCACTATGACCGTGCTAAAATTATTTTCTCAATTCTTCTACTACCTATCTCTTTCTCTTTACCATTATCTACCAATTGGTACCGAAGTTGCTTGGTTTATAAACTTAAAACACTTGCAAGGAGTTTTGATACTTTAATGGATAAAAAGATGCCATTTTTTCCATGTTATCATTATTATTATTATTATT
>CAIGRE010232368.1:0-12582 GCA_903798275.1 Fraxinus angustifolia subsp. syriaca | reverse complement strand
ATATTTATTGTTATCATATTGTAAGTTTGTTCTATAAAAATTTAAATCGATCCAAATGGATATTTATATCATGAAATATCAAATTAAACGTAGTAGGAAAAATAAAGTTCGAGAAAATGGACATTAGAATGAGGTTGAGATTGATAAGAAATATAAGCAATCACGATTTTACGTTTCATAATTAATGTAAACTTATTTTTAATATTTAAAATTTATTGACCATATATTTATCATGATCGTACTTCAATATTTTCAAAAAACAAATTAAATCGGTCAAAATGTATATTTGTAACCTAAAATATTGAATCAAACATATTTAAAAAAATGACTCAGGCGGCTTAGCCTAGCCGAGCCGAAGAGCCGAGCCATAAAGCCATTCGGCTCGGCTCGGCCCGGCCTATGGCTTGTGAATAGTAAAACCCACTCCCTCTTTTAATATAGTCATAGAAGACGTATAAGTTAATTTTTATCTTCTATTTCATTTCATATTTATTATATATATGTAAGTAAAATGGCCGATGACAAGATATTATCGACAATTATCAATATTTATTCGATAAAAAGAGAAGAGATTGAATTCGTAAAATCAATGATTTCTTCGTCAACCATTAGCGAGCAAAGAATTATTGATAATTGTTAATTATATAATGCCTTTGTTTGATGGAGATTAAAATCAAATTTTAGCAGATTTTGATAAAAGTCGATAAAGTGTATGGATCCCATGAAATATGTATTTCTAATTAATTATTGATTGTCACGTTAAAATTCCGCAAGCATATGGATTCATTGTACAAGTAATAATTGTGATGATAGAGTTATCGTCCCACGGTGAATAAGACTCAATTTTAGTGTATCTGATATATTTAAATTCGTGATTGTAACAAAATATGATTGATTTGTATTGTACTACATTTTATGACTACGAAAGCAATAACCACTTGTTTAAATTAAATGTGACGAACGTATTGGATTTCCGACTCCACTAATCAATTCTTAATTTCGATCCTCAACTTGTGATAATTAATTCAATTCATGCAATTGTGACGATTGATAACTTCACTTTTTTTTACTATTTTTTCCAAAATATAATAAACATATGTTTATCATGAGACGATCATATTCTTAGTACGCATTCATATGATAAATATGCATTGAAATTTATGATTATCACACACGATCGCACACTTCGTAAATATTATTCCTAATATTTATTGTTCGTATGTTCCATAAGCATTGTTCTACCTACCGTGAGTTTTTCAAAACTATGAATAAGCAATTTATTGCTCTAATGATGCGTAGTATTAAAACAATATGATTATGCATGTTTATGGAATCATAACGCAAGAATTAAACTAAAAATATCAAGTCTTGAATTAGAAACTAAGAATCAAAGAGTTTTGTCATCTATCCAATACAATTAAATTTAACTTAGCACGTTAATGTAAGAATTACATAGAAAATAAAAGGAAGCCATCACCCGAATCATTAAAATATAAAGAAAATTTGGAAATATTCAATTCAAGCCTTTAAATCCGGATCCAAACGATGAATTTTTCGTTCTTCGATGTAAATTCTCTCTTTTTTCCTCAAGATTCAGCCCTGCCCCTTTTTTCGCGAGATTTTCCCTTATAAGATGTCAAAAAGATTGCTTTGAATTATTACTAAAATGAAATAAGAAAACTTGCGATTTTTCCCCGTTTAATAGTGAGGCATGCACCTATTGCAAATTGGGGCGCGCACCTGAGAGTTTGAGGCAACCTCAAGTGAGTTTGGCCTAGGGCGCGTACCTTGGTGCTCTTTTTGTAGCCAAATTGCAACTTGGCCTCTGAACTTTTTCCGAGCTTTTTTTCTTACTTTTTCAATTCTCTCCAATCCTTTCGCTTCTTTTCTTGTCTAACTGGGTCTTTGCATTCTTGGCTTTTCATTTCTCGCTCAAAGCCAACTTTTGATTATTAGCATTTTAATCATCAACTTCTCTTTTTGCTTCAGCTAGCCCCCTTTCTTGTTCATTTTCTCCAATTCCATTGCATTCATCAATTTAAAGGTAAAACACGCAATAAATAACAAATTCAGCTATATTTAAATCCAAATATCAACAAATATCCATGTTTTGATGGTCTAAATAAGTCTATAAAATACACTTATCAAATCCCCCGAAACTTGAACATTTGTTTGTCCTCAAACAAAAATATGGCCACATTCAACAAATGGGTGAGACACCATGTTGTGTCTTAGAATTGGAATGTTTTTACTAAAAACACACGACAAACATGAAAACGTGGTAAAATCGATTATCATATAATGGATTAAGCCACCCTAAAACCTAACATATGCATTGCTTGCAATGTACAAAAATATGACAATGAAAAGCAAAAATTTGGGCAAAGAGGGGATGTGGGTACTCCCCTAGTCAATCTAAGGTGGCGGGGGGTGGAAAATGTATGTAAGCCTCAAAACCTGTTGGATCTAGAGAAGATGGAGGAGGCTGCGGAGACAAGCGTACAAGAATCCCTCTTAACAGAATAGACCATTGGCATACCTCATTCTGGATGCCGGTCACCATAGCATAACTCTTGTCAAGCCACCCATGCATCCCCCCATCATGTCATAGGAACGATCAACCGGATAGTAAGCTCGTCAATCCATCTGACATATCGATCCATTCTTTTGGAAACTAGGTCGGCCCATCTACTCGCACTAGAAGCATCTTCCCGCACCAGCATGGTCATGTATAGTAGTGGCGCGGGTCTCCACGTTACCAACTTTCAAATCCAAGGACTCAATCATCTATTATATCCATAACATGCCCTGGATGGTTTCAGATGATTCTACAAGTAACTATCGTATGAGCAAGGTAGTAGCGACACAGTCAGGCCGTGGGGTTGCGGTCTCATGCCTCATTGTTATTGCTATTGATAGCACTGCCTGCTTGCAAGGATATTTTGCCAAGAATTTTTTGCGGATGTATGGCTAATAGTAACATTTGGTAGGGCCGACGCACCGTGGGAAGGAGTCATACTCCCAAGGATAAGCATATTCCACAGATAAGGCTGGAAAAAATATATTCTTACATACTTGTGGTGTTGAACCAAACTCAACAATTTGATTATCTATAAATGTCCCCAAATCAATTTTGAGACCCCTTGCCAAGTGAAAGAGAAGTCTCGCTTTAGCAAAGTTGAAAGGAGATATGTACGAAGTAGGCCCAGTGTTGTGGTATATAAATTTCATAACACTGTTAATAAGCGAGTCAATCTGTTATATTCAAACTCCTCCCCTACTTTCCCATGTCCTCCATTGAGTATCTGAACTACCAAGGCCATATCCTGCTCCAGAAGTACTGGGATGATGTTGTCTCGAATTAGATCATAATACTCATCAATCACCTCGAGGGTGAACATCACCCACTTCTCCCTAATCCATGTGTAGTGCTTGTGGTCGGATTCTTGATCGTTGATCTAGCTATTAAAGTTTGTATAAAACTCTTGAACCAAAGTTGGATATATTTGATGTGGCTTCTCGACCATCCCTACCCATCATGTTCGATCGATAAAAGAAGATATCTCATAACCCTCGAAATCTCCCAGAACAACTTACCTCTCTGGCCACATTTTCCTCATCTGTAGTACCCGATCAAAGAGCCTCTTGTGGTTTAAACTAAGGAAACCCTTCATCTTGCTAATATCGACACGTGTACGTTACGTAATGCCAGATGTGGCAGCCTTTTCGTTTCCTTTAGATATAGAGGCCTCACATTGTCGTTTTGACTACCTCTTATCACAAGGCAAGGAAACCATTAGTCCAAAAGTAAAAGAAGAGTGACCAATAAAAAAGCACTAGAATGCACACGAGAGAGTAAAAGAGGGGCCGAATGCGTAGAGTACAAAGATTGAATGCCAGGTTGTAGGCATTACCCAATTGTGTACAAAAAAATGTTACATATAAGAGTGCAAACATGTGAGGGTGCTCATCTAAGAACTAAAAGTGCGAAGTAAACAAACACTTCACATGAGCATTTTAACAAACACTTGGTAGGCATGACTATGAAACAACATCCAAAAACACCTACCCTAAACATTACAAAAGTAGCATGAAAACCTGCACTACCTAAACCCATCCTCCATGACTACAAGATGCATAACACAATCTAAAAGAATTGCAAGAAAAATGCCAACAAAGCTAAGTAGATATATAGCCATTTTACCTTTGAATTCTTGAGAATTAGTGGTTAGAAGTGATAAATGATAGTAGATTGACTGATGAAGACACCTAAACTTGAAGACCCGACTAGAATTGATGGAGATATTTCATGGGCTAAGAAAGGAGTGGGAACATTTGAAGGGTAAGGGAGAAGAGAAAAAAATGGGGGTGAAACCAGGTTAAAGAGTTTTAAAGCTCCTCACTCGATTATGAGACGCGCGCCTAGTGATGGATGAGGCGAGCCAATTCTACCAGAAAGCTTGCGCCCTGGTTGACCAGCATGGGATGTTTCCCTGTTCTACTGGGCGTGCCCTAAGTTTCATTCATTTTTTTTATTTTTTAGACTTTCACAAATTCGTGCAACACCCATTAAAAACTTATGTAACACATGCAAGACTATTGTGACCAATGTGATGGATGAATGATGTCAACTCTACATTAACATACCAAAGTAATAAAAATTCTAATCTAATGCATCAAAGCTAAATAAATAAAAAGGGAAAAGAATTAGGTTACCTCTCAATAAGCACTTGTTTATAGTCTATAGCTCGACTTTGTTAGTTAGGCTAGTCTGCATTATTAAGTGGCACGATTGTCTTCTCAATTGAGTAGTCACCTCCCCAATAAGCTTTCAACCGTTGTCTATTTACTTTGAACCTCCTTTGTTGATCCTGAGATACCACATCTACAGTGCCATGTGGAGACACGGCTACTACTGTAAAGGGCCCAACCGCCTAGACTTTAGCTTTCTCGAAAAGAGCTTGAGGCGTGAATTGAACATCAACACTTGTTGACCAACCTCAAACTCCTTTTCCCTTATATGTTTATCATGCAATCTCTAGGTTTTTTCCTTGTAAATCTTTGCATTCTCATATGATCCTAATCGAAACTCATTGAGCTCATGAAGTTGAAAATCCTTCTTTTCTCATACTGCGCTCATATTGAAATTGAGCAAGTGTGTTGCCCAATATGCCTTATGCGTTATCTCAAGCGGTAGATGACAAGCCTTTCCAAATACCAGCCTATATGGAGACATGCCAATTGGAGTTTTAAATATTGTTCTATATGCCCAAAGTGCATCGACTAGTTTCTTTTCCCAATCTTTACGTAATGTATTAACCGTAGTCACGAGAATCTTCTTCAACTCCCTGTTGGAGATTTACACTTGCCTACTAGTTTGAGGATGATATGGAGTTGAGACACGATGTTTCACTCCATACTTAGCCAATAATGAAGCCAATAGGCGATTGCAAAAATGCTTCCCACCATTATTAATAATTGCCCTCGGGGTGTCATATCTTGTGAAAATGTTCTTTTCAAGGATTGAGTTTCCACTTGACCATCGTTAGTTGGAAAAGCTACAGCCTCAACCTACTTGGATACATAATCCACTGTCACCAATATATATTTTTTACTGTAGAAAGAATGGAACGGTCCCATGAAGTCGATGTCCTAAACATCGAATATCTCAACCTCTAGAATGATGTTTAAGGGCATCTCATTTCTTCTTGAATGTTTCAAGTCCTTTGGCACTTACCAAAAATTTTCATCATATAATGTGCATCATTGAATAACGTAGGCCAATAAAAACATGATTGTAGTACCTTTGATTCTGTCTTCATTGCTATAGAGTGACATGATTCTGATACTTGATGCTGCTCTACTTCTGGCACATAACAACGTATAATCTGATCTGGACCACTTCTATAAAAAATGGATCATCCCAAAAGTTGTGTTTCAAGTCATTGAAAAATTTCTTCTTCTGATGACTCGAGTATTCTAGTGGGATGATGTAGCGGGTCAAATAATTTACATAATCTGTGTACCATGGCGTAATGATAATTTGAAATAGCATCTCATTTGGGAAAATTCATTGCTTTCCTCAATAGGCCTAACTTGTGTGATTCAAGACAAGATAGGCCATCTGCAACAACATTCTCGCTCCCATTTTTTATCTTAATCTCCAAGTTGAACTTTTGCAACATGAGTGTCCATCTAATATGTCTTAGCTTTGCATCCTTCTTGCTCATCAAATACTTCAAGGAGCATGATCCATGTAGACAATTACCTTTGACCCGATCAAATATGGCCTGAATTTGTTAAAAGAGAACACAACCGCCAAAAGCTCTTTTTCTGTAGTAGCATAATTTATCTGAGTCTCATCCAAAGTCTTAGTAGCGTAGTGAATGGAATATGAAATATTTTCCTTTCATTGATTGAAAATTGCACCCACTGCGTGATCACTAGCATCACATATAAGCGCAAACGAATAGTCCCAATCTGGAGTAGCTAAAACTTGAGCAGACACCAACTTTTTCTTTAGAGTGTTGAACGCTGTTAAACAGTCCTCGGAAAATTAAAATGGAGCCCCTTTTACAATAAATTGCACAATGGCTTCGATATTTTGGAAAAGTCCTTGACGAAGCGGTTGTAGAACCCAACGTGACCTAAGAAACTTCTGAGTCCTTTCAATGTTACCGACGATGGTAGTTTCTCAATGGCCTAATTTAGCTCTGTGTACCTCAATATCCCTTGCTGATATCAAATACCCTAACATGATCCCTTCATGAAATGATATTTTTCCCAATTAGCACAAGGTTGGTGTCCTCACACCGTTGCAACACTTTTTTCCAAATGTTCGAGGAAGTTCTTGAATGACTTTTCGAAGACTGAGAAATCATCCATAAACACCTCAATGATATTACATACCATGTCCGAGAAAATAGACATTATAAAACGCAAAAAGGTAGTCGGGGCCTTGCATAAACCGAATGGCATTCTTCTATAAGCAAAAGTGCTATAAGGGCACGTGAATGTAGTATTTTCTTGATCATTCGGTGCTATAGGGATCCAGTTGTACCCTGAATAACCATCTAAAAAACAGTAGTAAGTATGTCCAGCTAGCCTCTCAAACATATAATCAATGAAAGGAATGGAAAAGTGATCCTTCTTCGTGTCGTTGTTAAGTGTGTGATAATCAAGGCAAACTCTTCATCATGTGACTGTGCGCTTATGAATGAGCTCGTTATTCTCATTTGGAACCACGGTAATTCCTCTTTTTGTTAGCACGACATGTACTGGACTGACCTGATGGTTGTCTCATATGGGGTAAACAATCTCTACATCCAAAAGCTTTAATTAGGGATAACAAAAAAACCTGATACATGGGGCTTCGCCCACGAATGAGGTAGGGATAACCTACTTAATCATGTATTTGGGTCAGGATTTGGGTCTAGGTCAGGGACGAGGTGGGGAATTTTGCCCTGATGCAAGTACGGAGCGAGGACAGTTAATTGTCGGCTCGCCCTGTTTAAATTTTTATTTATTTTTGTTTTTTTAGAATAGAATACTTTAAATGAAAAATCTCATGAAATTTCATTAATTCTAATAGAAAATGACAACTAAAATTATTTGTCTAAGTCTAATAAATGAGGGAAATAAAAATAAATTATCAAAAACTTAAAAAAGTTTAAATGGGTAACAGGGAGGGGACATGGGAGGTTGTCCCGCCCCGCCCCATTATCATCCCTAGCTTTAATACCTCTTTTCTTACCACTTCATGAATATGATGCTCAACTAAAACTTTGTAATCTTCTTTCATCAGTATTTTGTGCATGTAAAGAGAAGGATTGATCCATTTTATATTCGAGAAAGTCCACCATATTGTTGTCTTGCGATCCAGAAGCACTCTTAGCAACTAATCTTCTTGTGATTCTATAAGAGTATTCGAGATAATTACTAAAAGTAGGTGAGTGGGCAATTGTTTGAGTTCAAGGGTTGGAGCTTGCTATATATATGGTAAAGGTTTTGTGGGGCCTTTACTGAGCTCCAAATGTGGTTGCTTAGAGAATAGTGGTATGTCTATCAAATAACATGCACATTTTTCCACTTTCTCTTTTTTTGATGGCAAATCTTAAGAATACGCTAAACATGCCTCAAGAGGGTTATAAGGGTGACCAGGTCTGAATGTCTCTGTTACTGCTGCCTTGATTACATTAATTTGTATGCAAGAATCTGGTTTGTTCTGAAATTTGAAAGCTCTAAACACTTTGATTTTCAGTTTCTCATCATCTAACCTCAATATCAACTAACCCTTTTGCACATAAATCATAGCTCTTCTCGTAGCAAACAATGGCCGACCCAAAATGAGAGGGACGTCCATATCTTCCTTCATATCCAAGATAATGAAGTTTGCTCGGAAAATAAACTTATCGACTTTCACTAAAATGTTTTCACAAATGCCTCAAGGGTGATTGATCGACCTGTCAACTAGCTGTAGTGAAACTGTAGTAGCTTTTGCTTTCCCCAAACCCAGTTTCCTAAAAAAAGATAATGGCATTAAATTAATGCTAAATCCTAAATCACATAATGCTTTATCTATATATAAGTTAACAACGTTGCAAAGAATAGTAAAACTCCCTGGATCTTTTAACTTTGGTAGTAACTTATATTAGAGAATTGTGTTGCATTCCTCAGTAAGCTCGATCGTCTCATTATCATTCAGTTTTCTCTTGTTTGATAGAATATTTTTCATGAACTTAGCATAGTTGGTCATCTAAGCTAAGGCTTCAACGAACGGTATGTTAATGTACAATTTTTTGAATACATCCAAAAAAAATTTGGAGCTGCTTATCTAGCTTATGTTTCTACAGTCTATGTGGAAATAGGATCGGAGGCATATATGCTTTGACATGAGTGGTTTCCTTCACCCGTGAACTATCTAATAATTCAATTTGATTTTCCCTTATGGTTTTGTCTGACTCATCACTTGCTCCATGCCTGAGGTAGGTACATTTTCTACGACAATTGCTGGTCGCTTTACATGTATTTCTGGTAGCTAAAGTTAACTTCGTGTTGTGATTGCTTTGACTTGCTCCTTAGAATTAGTCTCAGTATTGCTAGGTAAAGTCCCTTGAGTTCTACCTGATAATGCGGCTGCTATTTATCCCACATGTTGTTCCAAGCTTTTGATCGAAGCCTATTGATTCTGAAAATTGGTCTCAGCTTTGAGATGTACTGAAATAGCAAATCTTCCAATGATGGCTTTCTCTCTAGTGTTGTTGCTAATATTGGAACCCTGGTGGCATGTTCTGATTGTTTCCTCATTGTCCCTATCCTTGCTTATGATTGTTCGACCATGAAAAATTTGGATAGTATATCAATCCCAGATTATAAGTGTTGGAGTAGGGATTGTTTTGTTGTTTCAAAAATTTATGTGCTAGCTAATCTCTTTAGGTTGGGTAACATGTGTAGATGCAAAAGGGCAGCATATAGTAGTGTTATCAGCTCTATAACCTTCGCAAATAGGTTGTGATTGGTGTACTTTGTTGACTGATTGAAATAGATTATCCATTTTTATTGTAAGAACCTCCATTTCTACCGCCAATACTGTCATTGCATCCACGTTATGTACCCTACTATTTTCCTTGGAGCTTCTCTATCGATTGGCCACATCGACTAATTCTCAACTATCTTTTCATACAAGTCATTGTCTTCATCGATGTTAAGTTTTATCACTGATCCTCCCACTGAAGCATCTATCATATTTCTGAACTCTTGGTGTAGCCTATGATAGAAGAGATACTGTTGAGCCTACTGGGAATGTCCAGGCTAGGGCATTTCCTAAACAAATTCTCGAACCTCTCACATGCTTCAGGATAACTCTTAAAATCTTTCTGCTTGAAGGTGTGTATTTCATTCTTGATTTGGTGAACTCGAGAAGGTGGGAAGAATTTCATGGTGAACTTTTGAACCATATCATTCCATGATTGTATGCTCTATAGAGGTAAACACGGAAACCATTCCCTTGCGACATCCTTCAAGATATGCGGGAATAATTGCATTCGGAATGCATCTACAGATATCCCTTCGTGACTAATAAACTCACATAATATGAAAAAGCTAAAATATGTTCATGAGGATTCTCCATGGATTTTCGAAAAACCTGATGTCTTAATGATTTTGGAAAAGATTTATGACATCCGGTCTAAGGTTAAAGTTAGATTGTCCGAAGGGAGGATATACTACAGCGGGTTGCACTAGTGAATGGATTGGATTTACATAATCTCCAACTAAAATAGGAGCTTCATTCTGGATTGCTCTCTGTTGATCTGGCTGCGGTAGTTGATTTTGAGCCTAAACTTGATTCTGTGGTCGATTCTGGTTACCATCCATTCTCTTTGTCAATGTTGTTCTCTTCTGCGATTTTTGAGTGTCCTTTCAATTTCCTGATCTATTGAAGCTAGATAAACCTCGTTAGCCACAGTTATTCCCTGGCAACGGTGTCAAAAACTTGTTGCGTTAAAATCCTGCTAGCGTACAGGTTCGTTGCACAAGTAATAATCGTTATGATAGAGTTATTGTCCCACGATGAATAATGTTCAATTCTAGTGTACTTGATAAATTTAAATTCGTGATTGTAACAAAACATTATTGGTTTGTATCTAACTATGTTTTATGACTACAAAATTAATAAACATAGGTTTAAATTAAACGTGATGAACGTATTGGATTTCCAACTACACTAATCAATTCTTAATTTCAATCATCAACTTGTGATAGTTAATTCAATTCATGCAATTGTGACGATCGATAACTCCACTTTTATTGACTATTCTTTTCCAAAATGTAATAAACCTATGTTTATCACGAGACGATCATATTCTTAGTTCGCATTCATACGATAAATATGCATTGAAATTTAGGATTATCACACACGACCTCACACTTTGTAAATACTATTCCTAATATTTATTATTCGTGTGTTCCATAAATAGTGTTCTACCTACCGTGAGTTTTCAACACTACGAATAAGCAACTTATTGCCCTAATAATGCACAATGTTGAAACAATATGATTATACATGTTTATGGAATCACAACGCAAGAATTACACTAAAAATATCAAGTCTTGAATTAGAAATTAAGAATCAAAGAGTTTTGTCATCCATCCAATACAATTAAATTTAGCATAACATATTAATGTAAGAATTATATAGAAAATAAAAGAAAGTCATCATCCGAATCGTTGAAATATGAAGAAAGTCTAGAAATCTCCAATTCAAGCATTCAGATTCAAACAATGAATTTTTTGTTTTTCGATGTAAATTCTCTCTATTCTTTCCTCAAAATTCGGCTTTGTCCCTTTTCTTCCAGAGATTTTCCTTATAAGATGATTTCCTTGAATTATTACCAAAACGAAATAAGAAAACTTGGATTTTTCCTTGTTTAATAGTGAGGTGTGTGCCTAGTGCAAATTAAGGCGCACGCATAAGGGTTTTAGGTAGCCTCAGTGCTCTTTTTGGAACTTGGCCCCTAAACTTTCTCCGCGCTTTTTTCTTCCTTCTTCAATTTTCTCCAATCATTTTGCTTCTTTTCTGGTCAAATCGGGTCCTCACATTCTCAACTTTTCGTTTCTCGCTCCAAGCCAAATTTTGATTATTTGCATTTTAATCTACAGCTTCTCTTTTTGCTTCAATTAGCCCCCTTTCTTGTTCCTTTTCTTCAATTCCATTATATTCATTGATGTAAACCTAAAACATGCAATAAACAACAATTCAGCAATATCTGAATCCAAATATCAACAAATATTCATGTTTTGACGGTCCAAATAAGTGTATGAAACACACTTATCATTGACTTTGACTTTAATTTTGATAAAAATTTAAATTATAATTTCCATCAAATAGGGGCAATTTATGATATTGTCGCGTCCATTTTGATTTATACATATAACATACTGATTAAAATAAGTTCATTGAAGATTAAATAGAAGAAATAAATTAACTTATACGTCGATATTATTTTAAATAAAATATAGTGAAAATATTATTTATTTATTTTAATTTTTAAATAAAATATAAAAACTAATTTACATGTCCATTTAATTTTTTAATTTTTATTTGGAATTCGTTTAAATTTTGGAATACATTTATAATTAATTCTTTATTTTTCTTATTTTGTTTTTGTTTTATTTAAAGAGGAGGACATATTCATTATTTCACAAGGCTTTATTGAGAAAATGGAAGAAAATATTATAGTTTACAAAGAAAAAGTCATATAGAAGGGTTTTTCAGTTTTTCCTATCAAATTTTCTATCTAATTAATTATTGACACATCAGTTTTAAATTAACACGTCATTTCAAATTTATCCTCGTTAACTTCACTTCTAATCCACCAAATTGATGGCATGGTTCGTGTCAAAAATTAATTGGGTGGACAGTAGATCTCAACTCGCCAATTACCCTTCTTTTCGAGACCTCGTAAGAGTGTATCGTCACCTGTAATATAGAACGTAACTCTTTTGGATCCTTCAAGGCGAGTGTTTTGAGAAATTGGTATCGAAGCATACAAGGCAGACACACAAATCCTTTTTTTTTTTTTT
>CAIGRE010232347.1:0-10249 GCA_903798275.1 Fraxinus angustifolia subsp. syriaca | reverse complement strand
GTAATTGACCAACAAAATTAAAAATGTCACTTTGTGAACAAATTTTGAAATTGCATAAAAATTGATAATTTCATTACAAATCTTTAAATCAATACAACATTAGAATACATAATTGATGAAATACATGATGCTTGCACAATTTTCATACTCCTTTTCTCAAACTTAGCCTATTGAATACCCTCTCAACTTCGTCATTGTCATATTCATCTCTAAATCTATTATCTAGGGAGTTTCTTTTGCATTTTTCAGGTGAGATTCTATTTGCTACAGAATCATATTTCTTGCCAACGCCAACACCAACACCAACATCGCTCTTGCTCTTTAATCTCAAGGATTTCCTGTTGCTATCAGCTTCCGGTCTCTCCAAAGTGGCACGCCTTAAGAGGTTGCCACAAGCAGATGTTGAACATGAGCAATCATCACAAGCCTGCTCATAAACTTGGAATGCATGAATTAATGCAGTCAATGGATCGGCCATCTACATCAATTCAAAAACCATCTTGATTATCTGTAAGTTTATATAACACAGTGAAGTTCAAAAAATTAGTACACAACAAAACCATCATGAAATATTACTTATCTTCTCATTCTGACAAATATTCAGCCAACTGAATTTCCATTTTGCATTTGTACAATAAAAAATGCTTCCACAGAATACATCCAATTGTATGAGTACCCCTCTTACATGCATCAACACGAAATTTCAGCTCGTGAACAAGGTAATTAATATACATCTAGATCATTTCTGTATGTATATATATATATATTCAGTAAATGAACTACCAAAGAACAGTTATAGCTGGTTGTGCAAATTGGTTAGATCACATGCCAAAGTTATTTGACCATTTTATCACTTTAAAAACAAGAAGTTCAATCTTGAGCTCGTCAAAAATAGTGTTGACTTAAGTCGATAGGAAGGATGGCAGTACACATAAAACTTGGAAAAATATGAAATATCATTTCCGAGCTCTGTATCTGATGAAAAGAACTTCCAAACATCCAGAATAACGGTGTTGAGTTCTATCCAAAAATTTAGTAATATCACTGGTTTAAGAAAGTGCCTACATTGTAAGGAAATTCTTTACTCTGCAACAAATCAGCGAGTGTGGCTTCCCCTTCATACCACCATATCAGCCAATACTCTGCCCCCTTCTTCGAAGAGCTCTGGAAGATTTTGAAGTGTCAAATTAGTAAGTGTAGAAATTATAAAAAATATTCTCCTATAGCTTTATAATAGGATAGTTGGAAAAATAGAGCAACACCTCAAGAAAGCCATATAGAAAATCAGCACAGCTATTTGCACAAGCCCTTCGCACGCGTTCATTCATCCATATCTCAACTGCTCCATATTGAGTTGCCCTTTTCAAGACTACATCACCATCCTTCGGAAAACATCAGAAACTATTAGTACTGAGAAATGGCAAATTCCTCAATCAAAATTTAAGGCACGAGCCCTTGTAGAACTCATGAAATTTTTTTTACTTGGTACAGTAATTGAATAACGAAATACGGATTTGTATGGTATACAGTTCTAGCAACATTACAGTATAACAAAACTTCCCTTTCTTCCTTAATCTTTTCCATATTTGCATAAAAACCATAACTTCTGAGAAATTCAAGGGCATTAGGCATGTTGAATAGGACACCAGTGCTTAACTGAGTGACCTTTCACGTAAAGTTTTGAACTTCAATGGATTACCAAGTAAAGTGCCACCTTTAACCACTTCTTATTGCTGAATTTCAAGTACTTTTTATTTACTGATATAAGAGAAACATTCTGAACATACACAATTATGAATAAGAAATGAAACCAGCAGCAAGTGGTGTCAGGATACAATTTTCTGATCTAGTTTCTCATCAATTATAGTACCAAATAATAGTCAGTGACAGTTTGTTTTGCTCTAATCTACTATCAATTATAACTCGCACAAAGCATCATCCATCTGAAGAAAGAAAGGATTTTTCGCCCTGTACTATGATTACCAATTTATCCAGTTGACAACTAGATCATATATGAGTTAGTCAATCATTAAGCTATAAACAGGTATTCAAGAGTAGAGGAAAACTCAACTTCTGAATATCAAACCGGAAAGCAGGTAAGAAATTACATCAAAAGTCACGGGCAACCCAAGAATTTCACCCAAGAAACTTAAATTCTATAAAATGATATTCAGCCGTCTAAATTGCCTCACAAAAGCTTCCAATAAACTATCATTATCAACAGAGTGATTTAATAAAAAAAATAATACCCACAAAGTTTCATCCAATACAGAAAATCTTAAACCACAATAATTCAAAGAAAAAAAAAAAAAAAAAAAAATGCCAGCACATAATAGGTAGTCTGAATATTGAATAATCAATAAAAATTATAATTACAAACTTTAACCTCCTGTTCTCTTCTGTCAAATTCTCACAACACCTCTTCAAGAACTCACAGTCGACTTCAGCTTGCTTCAATTTTGTCCTGTAAAAATGAATTGTATCAGCTTAGCCAAGCCAATAACTATGATTAATTTGAGATCATATAGACCTAATCTTGATTATTTTTGGGTTCATTGTTCATAGTTTTGTTTAAATCAAATTACTTTGACCAAGTCTATTAACTTTGACAATTAAAGCCAAGATTCTCGTTGATCGGATCTGTTCATATAACACCAATATCTATAGGACATAAAACTTATTATCCACTTATAATCCAACTTATTATTCACTTATAATTTATGCACTCACAACTTATAAATACTTAAAAAGCAAGTCGCTCACCTTGCCCTCGTGTTCTGAAACCACACTTCCACCTGCCTAGGCCTTAGCCTCAATCTCTTGGACAAAGCCAGCTTTTGCTTCTTATTCATGGCACAGTCGACTTTATTACTGATTATGAAGCATGCACTCACGGGATTCAGAGTGTTGTGTTCTTTGAAGCTCTCTTCGAGAATGGCGGATTGGGTTTTTCCGAGACCCATCACCATCTTCCTCATCGCTAATGCCTCGAGAGCAATCCCTCTCGAGTTCATGCTCATCACTGCCCATGGGTTCTCTTTCCCTTCGTTTCCTTCCGGCCTCCTCCTCCTTCAAGTCCGCCGCCATAGGCAGGTGGTTAACGTGAATACCCTTCAGAAACGTCCTGGTTTCTCGATCTGCAACAAAAAGGTTGTGGGCTTTGAGCTATGGGATCCGAATTGGAATCAGGAAGACCGTGATGGGACTTGGAAGTGGGTTGTGAAAGAGATGGGGGGAGAAGGAGTTGACCAACGGTTGTGGGGGAGGCGGCGAGGCGGTGAATGAGGAGGGAGAGAAGGGCAACTAGGTATAAAAGTTGATTTCTTTAAAATACGGGCGGGCCGGATTAACCCGATCCACAATTAAAAAAAATTGGCCTAACCCTATTCGCTTAACCCCTTTACTTTTCGATCCTTTTAGCATTTTTTGCAACGTTTATGAAACGTTGCGAAAAGTTTGATTTTTTGAAACGTTTATTAAACGTTGAGGAAGATCAACTTTTCGCGACGTTTATTAAACGTTGCAAAGAGCACTTTTTGCAACGTTTATTAAACGCTGCAAAAGTTGATTTTCTGCAACGTTTAATAAACGTTGCAAAAAATCAAACTTTTCACAACGTTCGATAAACATTGGAAAGGGTACTTTTTGAAACGTTTATTTATAAAATGTTGCAAAAGTTAAATTATATAATTGATAAAATGTTGCAATAGACCCCTTTAGCAATACTTAACTACCGAATGTTGTCTTTTATGTGTTGCGAATGCTCATTTTTGGCATAGTGTGTTTTGCGTTTAGTAATATTTATTTTTGGCAATACAATTATTCAACCCGTCCAAATTCAGCTGGATTCTTTTCATCATCTATCAAATTAATAACCTCCATGGGCACCTGAATATTACAGTTCTCCGCTAATTTCATCATATTATCCAGCTCCAACACTTGTAAATTATTCATGGCCCGTAGAAGGGGTAATTGGGATGCCATGTTGTTTGAGGAGACAGTGAGGTCGAGCTGGTGGAGGATGCCCAATGTTTTCTCGATTGAATTGGTAACTAGGGTTATGTTTTGTTTAGAATATTCTGTAGGACTTGCGGCAGCGATGGATGAAGATTCCATAGGGTGTATGTTATTGCACTGTGTTTTAGTTATGCCATTCCCAGACGTCGATTTCAGCCACTGGATTTATTTGCCTAAGCATCTCAGGTTGTAGACGAAGCTGTAAAAAGGCACATCTCTCTGTTTCAAAGAAACAAACATTAATTAGAGATATATACCATATAGAAAAACAGTAAATCTTAAAAAGGAAAGAAAACAGATCTGCAACCTGAGCTATGTGTTTGAAAAGGTATGCACTAAGCAAATGCTTCCTGTTCATGAAAAACTAGATTTTGCCCTAAGGTTTTTTCCTGAGGTAACAGGGGCTTGCATATATATTCTTCATTTCTAGTACCCATTTTAATGGAAAATCCTCATACAGATAGACGTTTCAAGAGAGAAAGATTGAGAGATGTAGAGAGAGTGTGCATGGGTGAGTGATATATATAGAGAGAGAGATGGGAGGTTGGCTCGAAGGAGGATTAGACTCTTGTCCAAATAAAAAACTTATAAAAATTGATAGTCAAGAATGCGGCAAAAATTAAATTTAAATTCTCTAGAAGTATAATTTTCGGGAATACGGGGTTTAAATAATTAAATTTTAAACATGTAAGCAGGCATTGTTTATAAATTTAAATATATATTAATGAGTTGTGAATAAATGAATAGTAGTTTTGAATCTCTTAAAATAAGTGAATAAAGATTTTTTGAATATTTTAAAAAGTTCGTATATTTTAAAAATAAAATACATGTTTTCCGAGATTGTCTCAATTTCTTTGTGTTTTATTGTAAATTAATAGTGCATGCTCGACGCTAGTGCATTTCAGCGAAGAGCATACACCTAAAATTTACGTTGAGAATGACAGCGCCATGTTGTATACCAAGCTCGAATGTATAATAGATTTGAAGTATTATGAACTAAAGCAAAGTATAATATTTTCAAGCTGGCAAGCAATTAAGACAACAAAGCAGCTCAATAGACGATATATACATGACGATGCAAGTAAAGTTTAATTTTGATATTCTTCGTCAGATAATTTCCAAAAACGGCTAATATCCAGAAATTTATGTCATTTCTATGCTTATATAGCTAACACGACATAACCAAGTAATCAACCTATCGACATATGACACTTATCTTCATGTTATATCTCCTAAAAAACCAGTGATCATACGTAAATATTCTTTTAGCCAATAAATATTATTTTGAATCCAATGATCATCAATTTACATTTGAGAAAAAAATTCAATATGGTAGAACGAGTAAAATGAAACTGTATACAATTCTATACATCGTTTCTTCTTACTCAGACTCCTAACATAACTTTTAGACTAGAATCAACCGACACCTACTTTTCAAGAGGCCATGAGTGCTAATCAAAGTTAGTTTTCCGAACCCCTTCTAATCGAAGAAGAACAGATCTAGTCGAACCCAATGCTGACACGAAGTTGTCCACAATTTCTAACCTCAAAATTTATTTTGTAGATGCAGTTGCTCCCCATTATAGAGAAAATGAATGCAGTTGCTTTCTACAATTAGACCTTACGATTATAAGGAATAAAATTTTCTAGATTCAATTGCTCCCCTTTTGAAGAGGACTTTCATGGATATATTTTCTGCAAGGTTATTGTTCCTTGTGTCAACTTCAAAAAATGGTGAGGACCCTGGTGCCTACTCTTTTACCCAATTTATCTTCACTTAGTTTTTGAAATTATAGAGGATACATTCAGAAATTTTGCTGCAATTACAGGAAGAAGTATAAGATGTCGGGAGTTAGTTTTTTTGTTCATTCTTATCGTTTCATTTTTCAAACAAGGGCTTATTTACTTTATTTGACTGCCATTGTAAATTCGACCAATATTAAAACGGTCCATGCGGTAGTAAAGTTGTCTAAAAAACAAGTTAACAATTTTTTTTTATTTTTTTTCAAAAAAAAGCGACTTCATCTTTGAAATTTCGAGAGATTATTGAATCTCAAAGAAATTGATGACACATTGTAATAGTTTCCTCATAAAACTAAATAGAATTTTTGTGACAATAGTCGTATGGAAAAAAAAAAATCACTTCTATTTTTTTTAATCTGAAACACCATCAAAATCCAAGTGAGGTTTTTAGGCCTCCATGCCTTGATCATATGGAGAGTTTGGCTTCCCCGACCTTGTCTTATAAATAATGCAGTCAAGTAATGAGAGTTGAATATGTATACCTTACCCCCAGTGTATACATGAAGGAGTAAGAAAAGAGTATTTTGAAAAGCAACAAACCAAAAAGTAATATATCCATTATAGCAGAGAAGAAATTTCATAAAGTGGTGATCACCAGTGTAAAATCTCTATAAATTAGTGCATGATTATATTCCGTTCACTAAACTATATGCATGATTTTATTTTCTATTGATATGCAAATTATCAAATATTATTTTCACTTACAGAAATCAGATAAGTGCATAAAAAATATCGACTTACTAAAATGTTGAAATAAGGATGAAACTTATGTAGTCCAAGAGGGATGGATATGTAATAATGTGGAATTGAAATAACTTAAGAATAAATTAGCAACAAGTCACTAATTTTTTAATTATTATTCTAGATGGTTAAATATGCAGATCCAGTTTTTCTATGCTTAAATACAGCAAATATAGTAATCAATAAAGAAACATATAAATGATCACGGAGAAATCCAACTAGGTAAAAACTCGAGTCACTTTGTGAGTCAACAATCCACTATAAACTATTCTTTAACTTACAGTCTACCAGACTAGACGATGATACGTACTATCTGCTGACTACAATTCCTACAGCTCTCCTAAATTCTGTA
This sequence comes from Fraxinus angustifolia subsp. syriaca, assembly GCA_903798275.1. Taxonomy (NCBI): domain Eukaryota; kingdom Viridiplantae; phylum Streptophyta; class Magnoliopsida; order Lamiales; family Oleaceae; genus Fraxinus; species Fraxinus angustifolia. The sequence continues at coordinate 3,336 of CAIGRE010232347.1, read as the reverse complement.
ATCCTGCACCAAATCTCAACTACAATTTCCAAAACTCTTCTAGATTCTGCTATCCTGCAGTAACTCCTAACTTTGTGGAATCGTCTATCTCGTATGGATGCACAAAGAACATCGTGTTCTTCACCAAATGGAACTTCAGTCACCTTCCTTTAATTTTTAGCAACTCTAACAGATGTAGAGGAAGCAGCAGTTTGCTATTTGGATTGTGAAACTGATGATTTTCACCGCCAAGAAAAGATCACAACGTGAATAATGAAGGTTGAAAGTTTCAAGAGATGAAGAGAATATGAATTCAATGTGTTTTCTCAATGTTCAACCTTAGAAAAACCATTATGTGGTGTTCAAGTATTTATAGATAGGTTATAAAATGAATGGGCCGGGAAAAAAACCTTTAAAAAATGAATTAATTCGGACAACACTATCACTTGAGCAAAAGCTCAGCGATAGCTTGTCGCTCAAGCGAATGAGGGGCGATAGTCTAGTGACGAAATTTCTATTTTTGAAGCTTGAGCCAAGCTTTGGCGACAGTCTAGCAAAAATCCGCGTCGTTTTTCCTTCTTTTCCCATTCTTGAACCCTACTATACTTTTGACAAATTGCTCATTACTTCTTGACTTTTTACAGCATATCAAATCTAGTCTTTTTGTACACAGAATAGCCAATTACATAACATCAAATACCTAACAAATTCCTCATTTGGCATTCTGTGACAAACCACAATCTAAGTCAAGGAAGTATTAAAGAAATTATAAACTCAAAAACTGACTCAACTTAAAACTGTCTTGAACCAATTCTTCATTTCATTTTTCAGTACCTGTTTCCTGAAATAGACAACTCAAATACCCAGTGTAAAATGTATGTCAAACAGGATCAATGATAAGCATAGTTCAAATAGTTCAAGTGTAAAAGTGATTTAAGTAGTTTGCAATTCATTTTTAGTTTCATAACATATACTAAATTACGACATAGTATCAATGCAACCCAACATACCAAAATGAAACATTGACACTAATAAAACATCAAAAACTTAATTTAGCAAAACTGAAATTATATCAGAATAAGGTAATCAATAAGATCAGTCGGCACAGTCGGGTCAAGAGGCTATGCGGGTTCAGAAGAAACATGTGACCTACTTTGAACAATGGTAGTATGGCCAATCAGCTGAGAAACCCGCTTCGGAACCCCCTCAGGAAAACTCACTCCTAAGGATGTTACTAACCTATATATCAAACAAGCATACAGCAGCCCGACTTTCGTCCTCGTGACACGAAAAGCCCACAAAATTTGTTGGCAAATGAATAAAGGTAAATCAATAGAATCGCCATGCAGCAGGGAGCATAAAAAACAAGTCTTCTCCATGGGTAATGAAGAAGTATGAGATATAGGTTAAAGATTCGTGCACACAGTGCGCAACAGAATCTGGCAATCCGTAGGAAAAAAACAGTGCGAATCGCACCAGGACCTCCCTCCAATAATGTGTTAAACACCATCGAATGGACTAAAGAGTCCGCAGGAAGAGTATCGACGTAAAATAGAGAAACAAAGGGTGGACAACTTTGGGAATGTGAGTTATGCTCGACACAACATCGGGAGTAATCTTAATCGTCTTACCCCTAAGAAAAACCCAAAAAGATGAACTGATAACGTCATGGGTGTTAGCATAAAACTTATGAATAAATAGATTCAGTGGAGGGACCAACTCGACCAACAACGGTTCCCGACCCTGGGAGGTAAATATAGCAGCGAGGTCTGGGGAAAGATCAAACATAATGACCTTACGCTCAAACAGAACTGGTCATACAAGAACTGTGACCTAAAAGTATCCTGGGCAATCGTAAAGATAAACCTAGACCTACTGAAGGATGTGGAGGTACCAGGTGTAGAAGCGGCAGTACGTGCTCTCTTAGGTGGCATCTAAAACCAGTAAGACCAATATATCAATAACTTGATATGATATGAAAGATATGTATGATATGCTTGAATGCACGCAAAACGATGCACACAGAACATTGTTTATCCTGAACCAAAGGTCGGGTATGCCTTAGGATCGAGACCTACAAAACAACATAGGGTCAAACATCCTACATATCGGCAACAACCTCCGAGCAGGTTTGAACCTAGGCTTATTTCCACTTGTCACCACTATAGCACACTAGGACACATGAGACCTAGGTGTCGTAATCGTGTGACTAGATGTAAAAGTCAGGACTTCTTTAGCAATGTTAACTTTCTTGTCAATCAAGTTAGCCACTTAACTAAGATGATGACTCGGTTAACTAAAATCACTTCTACTTCTAAGAAGGTTTAGGTTAAAAAGAGTTACCTAGAAGGTCATGAGAGTGATCATGCTCTTAAAGGTAAGAGCATTTATATTTCGGTGTGACTCGGTTCTTAGTGCATGAATGTGTAGTTTATCGAGTCCATTCATTCTTTGCATACATCCCACTTGCTTGTGTTTTGCCTTTATTTTGTTCTATGGTTTTTAGTTGCTTTGGTGTTATTTAAATTAAGAATGTGTGTTGAAAATGAGTAGATAAATGAAAATGAAAATTTTAATGTGTACCAAACAGAGGCTAATATCCAAAAAAATATGTTCTTTCTATGCGTTTATAGCTAACACTACATAACCAAGTAATCAGCTTATCAACATACGACGTTGATCTTCATGTCATACCTCCTAAAAAAACAAGTGATCATACATAAATATTCTTTTTGCCTAAAAATATAATGGTTCTTTTGCATACAATAATTGTTAAGGGATAAAAATTCTATATCGAATAGAGAGAAAAACATAAACCCACTTGTAAAGGATTGAATTACTCCTCTTAATAAAGTTAACCTTTTAAATTGGAACCAAAAATCTTAATATGGTATTAGAGTCTATTAAATTCTAAAGAGTGATTCGATCCTATTAAAACTAAAAAAAATGAGTACACGAATTTCAAGATTGATCTGTTCAAATCGAACCACCATCTTGCGGATGCATGTTAACAAATAAAAGTCCCACATCGAATAAAAGATAAAAACATAGACCAATTTATTAAAAAATGAGTTACTCTATTTAATAAGGTTGTCGTTTTAAGATAGAACAACAAGTCATAACAATAATCATCAATATACATTTGACAAAAATATTCTAATATAGTAGAACAAATAAAATGACACTTGACAAAATTCTTTACATCGTTTCTTTTTACTTCAGACTCCTGACATACCTTTCAGACTAGAATCAATCGACACAGTCCGGATCTAGTCGGGCCACCCAATGCTGACACGAAGTTGCCCACAATTTTTAACCTCAAAAAATATTTTGTAGATTCAGTTGCTCCCCATTATA
>CAIGRE010232306.1:0-10385 GCA_903798275.1 Fraxinus angustifolia subsp. syriaca | reverse complement strand
TAAAAATAAATAAAAAAGTAAAAAATATATTATTGTCTCACTTTAATGAATGAATACAATAAAATGGATTATTAAAAAATGGTAGTAAACGAGACAAGGGTCTTGCACCGCCTTAAACGGGTAATGGGGTGGGTACGGGGTGATGGACGGGAGAGGTTGTCCCAACATGCCCCATTGCCATCCCTATCCAAAATGCATTTCTTGGTAAAATGGAGTCCAAATAAGGGCTAAATTTTATTTAACTCTATATTAGATAAAGTTATTTTTAACTTTATATAGATGAAGTCTTTAAAATTTGAAATTAAAGTCAAATGATTTTTTTTTTTAAAATTAATAAACTAAAGTTAAATAATTTTTTTTTAAAACAGTAAAAAAGTAAAAAATTAATAAAGCGTGTTTAGAGAAGATGAAAGAGAGGAATTGATGAAAGGAAAAATTCAGCCGTTTAAGAATTGGAAAAAAAAAATGCGTCTATATGCGAAGTGGAATTTTTTGTCCAAACTTTGAACTTGGGTGGTGTGTAGATGAACTTTTTAGAATACTTATTTTTATAAATTCAATAAGATACTCTTTCTGATTCTATCTAATGTTAAATACTAAATTGAAGTCTTCTCTTAATTTTCTTTTTGAAATTTCCTTTTACACAAACCTTCAATTCCATATATACTTGGGAAAAGAAGAAAGTGCACTAGTGAGCTTCAGTTCGCGTAAAATTAAATGTTACTTTTAATTCAATGAGAGTCAAATATTAATATACTCATTTGTTAACAACTACCGTATATTTATTAACGACACATTTTATGGCACCTAATAAATAATGTTCCTCTTAAAAAGTTACTAATAATTTTATCCGAAGTATACTTGATAGATAAATTCATAACCACCTGTTCACGAAAATATATTTCGAATAAAAACCATCGTAAGTGTACAGTTTTTTAACAAGTAATAAATTGGACTTATTGAGTCTGAGTATCGTCCCACGAAAATTGATTAGTTCAAATTTTACTATCATGACCTTAACCAAAACAAAAATAAAATGAGTTATTTATTAGGACGAACTTATAACTAAAATAATAATGTGGATGCAATTATGAGTGATGGACTAAACGAAATGCAATTTATTTTAAATGTATGTCGAAGTTTTCTTATGAATAATGACTGCACTACGATCATGAATTCCTTTTTAAACCTAGTTCTACACTTTGACAACACGATTGAAATATTGACAATTCAATGCTCCTAAATTATTTAACAATCTCTCTCGAGTAAGTCAAACATATTCTCATATATGACTCTACTATATTTCTATGACGGATGTGAACATACAAGAATGCATGTGTTTTTATGAATACTTAAAAATTCACACAGGGCATAGCAGTATATTGTTATTCCCTATCGGACCCTATAATGATTTATACTTAAAGATTTCCTCGCAAGCTGAAACTTTTTGATCGAGCTCGGCATGAGTAAAAATATTTCGAGTTTTTTTGGCCCAAGGCAAACAAGTTTGGTCAAAAAATTTAGACTCAACTCGAGCCTTATCGAGCCGAGCAAGCTTAATTTTTTTTTTTTTAAATTCGTAACAAATCTAATCTTTTTTAAAAAAAATAAAATTTGTGCAATTTATATGTATTATAAATAATAACTAAATATTAGCATATAAAAATTAAAGCTAATTTTTTTTTTTAAAAAAAAGTGGCATACAAGTCATTTTTTATTTATTTTTTTAAGCTCACTAGCCGGCCCGTCTAGCCGTATGAGCGGGCCGGATCAAGCCAACACCCAACTAAGGATTTTTTCGGGCCAAGCCCAAGCCATTTTGCCATCCCTATATTGAACCTATTTTTCTTTTTTCGAATGCATGAAATAAGCCATCACACTCACATAATTACGTGCACAATAATTATGGAGAAAATAAGATTATATAAACCAATCAAATATCCAAAACGTGTTTTTTATGTCAAGAATGTAAAATTAAGAAATAAAAATCACATTACATAATTCATCGTTTCTTAGTACAGAGTTAACCTAGCCTAGTATGATGGAAAGAAGAAAAACAATGAAGAAACAACATCACCAATTGGATTCTTCACTTTAATCTTCACTTCGTGGTGTTGTTCTTCATGTTATTTCTCTTTTTTCTCCTCTCAAAAACCTTATGAATATGTTTTTTTTAGGTCAAAAGAAAGTTCCCCCTTTGTTCTAGTCGAGTTTTGTATATATAGGATTCCTAAAATCTTATTAACAAAGTAGAGTTTCAATTGGAAATAAAAACAACATTTATAAGCGGCCACATAGAAGGACGCCCAACCTTTAATTTTGACACTGAAATGTATTATGTGGTCACATCAAATTAGATCTATACGGCCATATAGGTATACGTTTTTTTTTCCACTGGACTAACTCAAAGGGATACAAATCCTACAGAAGTATAATTTTTCCAATTCGAACATTTTCTATACCAAAAATGGGTCTCAAATTGAGATTGAAAATTTGAAGCATAACTGATTCGGTTGGAAGTTGACACGTGATAGTACTTGTACTATATTTCATCTATTTGGTTTCTTTTCTCATCCAATTGGTGTCTAATACTATCAAATATTTATCGTGAGGTTCGATGTAACTTTTGAGTATTTGCATTTCAGTCCCCGAACTTTGTATTTGATACAATTGAGTCATTTTCGACTATCTTTGCATTATTTTCTCCAATTCTTCCTAAAAAACTGAGTTTTACCTACAAAATGAAATATAACTCAAGTTATGTAGTATTTTATCAAATAATAATAATAATAATAATAATAATAATAATAAAAAATAAAATATCATCATTTAGGACTTCAAATAAGTGTAGAAATTCACTTATTACCGTTCAACCCCCATATTAATTTCATGGTGGTAGGAATGTGCTTGGTTACGCTGCGAGTTATTAATTTTACTCTTTATTTTTTTAATGAACATCTTGGTTATAACTGAGGGCATATTTAAATTTTAAAAGCATTTTTTTATTAATCCCCGCAAACTATTTTTTTTTTCTTTATTTTCTTTTTCCAACAATCAATTGTATCTTTTCCATCATTTTTTCGATTATGTATATAAGTTTTAATATCGATAGCTAAAATATTCAATATGATATGAATAATTAAGTAATGACAGATCGGAACTTGTAATTTTTAATAAATACAGTCACGATAAATATGAATAGAGACTCTCTATTTTAACATTGAGGAAAAAGTTAAAATACCAAGCTCATACTCGTGTAAGTGGAAGAAAAAACCTAAAGGAAAGATGAGGTTACCTAAAAAATGAAGAAACAAAAGGCTGTCGGTCTCTAAATTGACTTCAAAGCATAGCACAAGAATAGAGGAACAAATCTTGGACAAGCGGAAAAATATGGAGCAGACATCTTAGGTGGAGCAGACATCGTTTATTTTTCCTATAACATCTCAATATGAATGGTTAACCAAGTAACTCTCTACAATTTCAGTCCATCAATCTCTTTATCCTTGAACAACAACTTCTTCTCGTTCTAAAAGAAAACAAACCACTGTTTTTCTTTTAATTTCTTGAACTTTTTTGGCAGGAGTATCCTTCCCTTCTTTTCTTTGATACGCCGGCAATACATATAAGTAAACTTACAAAGGAAGGCATAAAACTCCTTTTTTTTTTTCGTTCTTTGTGTGTGTGTGTGTATCTGTATATCTTTATCTATACCTATATATATATATATTATATATTCATGGTTTTCCTCGAAGATCCTCAGCCTCATTCAGCATGTAATTATGTTCAAACTGAGCCTCATCAACCAATATTTACATCAAATCCATTAAAAAAGTTAGCACTTGTAGCATCAATAGCAGCCGGGGTGCAATATGGATGGGCATTGCAATTATCACTTTTGACACCATACACACAACTTCTTGGTGTAAAACATGCTTGGGTATCCTTTGTTTGGCTCTGCGGCCCAATCTCTGGCTTGGTATTCCAACCTATAGTTGGGTACTATAGTGATCGGTGCACGTCTCGTTTTGGGCGGCGCCGCCCATATATCGTGGCCGGTGCCTTCCTCCTCTCCTTTGGGGTACTTCTCATTGGCTTCGCGGCTGATATAGGCCGCGCTTTAGGCGATTCCCTTATTTACGGGAGTAAACCAAGAGCCGTTGCTTGTTTTGTGCTGGGATTTTGGATTTTGGATATAGCGAATAATATAATACAAAGTCCTTGTAGAGCGCTTTTGGCTGATCTTTCTGAAGGTAATGATGCAATGGTGACAATTGGAAATGCGCTTTTCGCCTTTTACATGGCTGTAGGGAATATCTTAGGCTATGCTGCAGGTGCATACTTGAATATTTATCACATTCTTCCATTCACAAAAACTGAAGCTTGTGATATCTACTGTGCAAACCTAAAAACGTGTTTTCTCATCTCTATTCTCCTCATAGCAGTCATAATCACATTAGTTTGTGTTACAGTTAAGGAAGAAATGCTTGATCCTTCTAATTTAATGCAATACAAACAGGGCATTAATGGGGAAGAAGAGGCCCCATCACTTTTCACTCAACTGGGCACAGCCATTAGGAGTGTATCAGAGCCAATGAAAATCTTATATGTTATAACAGCGCTTACTTGGGTAGGTTGGTTTCCATTTATACTGTATGATACAGATTGGATGGGCAAGGAAGTGTTTGGAGGAAGTCCTGTGGGTGATCCATTGCAAATTAAAATGTATGATCAAGGTGTACGAGAAGGTTCGTTGGGATTAATATTTTATGTGGTTATGCTTGGTGTTGTGTCTTTGTTCATGGACCCAATTTTGAGGTTTCTTGGGAGTGTAAGACGTGTTTGGGGCATTGGGAATATGATTCTTGCAGCTTGTATGGGATTAACGTTGTTGATCACAAAAATGGCTGAGGATGCTCGACATACTGCTCTCAATGAAACTGGATCTGCACTTATTCCGCCATCTCTTGGAGTGAAAGTGTCTTATTTTGCTCTTTTCACAGCCTTGGGTATACCTCAAGCGGTAAAGTCACTTCATGATCATCGACGTGTCACGTTTCGAGTTAACTACTTTAATTCGAGATGAATAGTCGTGTTAATTAGTCAACTATTGAACATGAACATGTCACATTTTGAGTACACTAATTTTACTTGACACGGGTCGTATTAATTAACTCAGGTTCTGATTAGTTATCCTATGAACATTAACATGTCACATTTTGAGTCTATTAATTTAATTCACGATGAGTAGGCATTTTTATTATTCACATATTACACATCAATATATCACATTTTGAGACCACCAATTCAACTAGAGATCAATTGTTTTAGTCACCTTTTGAACATCGGAATGTCACGTATCAAGACCACTAGTTCAACTCGATATGCATCGTGTCACCTCTTGAACACCAATATATCACATCCTATAGTCCACTAGTTTTACTTGATATGGGTGGTGTCACACTTCAACCAGTCCAGTTTTTCAATTGAATATAAGTTCATTTATACTTGTTTGCAATTCTGCAGGTCACTTACACCATTCCTTTCGCTCTAGCTTCCATATATTCCCACAATAGTGATACTGGTCAAGGTATGCTTTTAAAGAATTTGCATTAATTAATGGCCAAAAATTAGCACATTTTGTCTAATTTAATTTATTTTGGGTGTTTGAGTTTCTCAAGGGCTCGCGTTGGGACTTCTAAATCTTGCCATTGTAATTCCACAAGTAAGTATCATTCCATTCTCGAATACAGAAGCGGAGTCAGGGGACCCTTTATATATATATATATACACCCACATATACATATACACTGTACTGATACATTGAAAAAAATGAATTTCCATCAAGAATTTTTTCCCCTTTAAAAACAAATTGGGTCCGGGGACCCACCCCCTTCCCTCCGCCCTACTAGAATATTTAGACGATATATTGCATGTTTTATATTTAGTATTTGGCTCGACTATACAGTCTATACAGTCAAAACTATTATGTGTATTATAGGGTTTCAATCGAGATAAAATCACTACAATATAAAAAAGGCTAAAACTTTGTGCGCCACGTGTCGCGATTTCTCATCGTCGTCAAAAACACTTTTTTTTCCCGTCACCCATCTTCTCCTCTTCACGCAACCCATCATGTCTTCTATTTTCACAGGCGATTAACTTCATACATATCCCATCATTCATCAATCCACGACCATTAATTCACAACAACCGAATTGCCTTGTCTATGGCTTCCATTTCAATACCTTCATCTGGATGTGATGGAGGCAGACAGTTCCAATAGATCCAACAAAACACTCCAACATAATTAGCTATTTTTTTGAATTCTAGGTTGTTTCTTTCAATTTGAAACATGGATTATTTGCAGAGAAATTAATCAATTATAGAATATTAGGAGACAAAAAGAAAAAAATTACTTGGAAGATGAGGATGGGAGGTAGTGTAGACGACGTCTTGTTTGATTCAAGCTTATCTGGAAAAATAATAAAAAGGAAAAACTCACAACAAAATATCCAATTTCAACCCTAAATCAAGAACGGGAAAAGAAATAGAGAGAGAAATAAGTTGAGAACACTGGATCTAGGATTACAAAATTGCCGTTTTCTACAGAGAATGACAAACGGCAAATGACTTCTTCCTTTTATGCAAATGTTGAATTCTTTTGTTTTAAACTTTAAAATGTCAAAAGAAAATGTATTTAAAAAAAAAAAATTCTCCGTGCGGTACATAAATATAGTCTATACAATAGATTATTAATTTCTTTTTCTTCCTCACTCAAAACTATTATGTGTACTATAAGGTTTTAATCGAGATAAAATAGTTTTAAAAAAGCATTTCCAATGCCATATCCTATGATGCTATGTTTCTTTTATTATGAGACGTGACTAAAGGTATTGTTTATAATATTGATTAAATTTTAAGTTTACGTTATTAGGGTATTCTTGTTTTTTAAAACCAAGATTCAAAACTTGGACTTTTGATACAACTTTAAATCAACAGAATTCTTAATCAAATCAATATTTCAATTAATGAATACTTAGTTGAACGTATAAACGAATGCTCATCAGTGGATCCCATATTTGAAAATCATTATTTTCAAACTTTTTTTTATATAAATTCAAAATTTTTCCCTACTTTTTAACCATAGATTCTTCTTAAAAATCACTATTCAAAACTCTATTTTCCCCGAATAATAAATGTCAAACAGTGGTTAATTATAATCAATGAGTTGTAATCTTAAGTTCGTCCTATTTTCGATGGCTTTCCTGCATCATCTACCATGGGATAATTTTGATTAACAAGTTAAGTATAATGTTGAAACAGATGTTAGTGGCCCTAGTAAGTGGACCATTGGATTCACTATTTGGAAGTAGCAACTTACCAGCCTTTACTATGGGAGGAGTTGCAGCTGCAATCGGTGGAATTTTAGCTTGGAAAATGCTCCCAGGAAATGACTCAGCGCAGTAAGATATTGAATGTTTATTGGCTTCAACATATAAATGGAACATTTAATCATGTAGAATGGCTCAAGGAAAAAGTTGATTTGAATAAACGAGGGGTACGAGGTTTTCAACAACAACATTATTGCTGGATTCATCAAATTATGGCTGCCATTAATTTTCTTAGTGTGTCTTCATCAGTGGAGATGAATTCCACCCAGATGGTTTGTTTTCTTCTCATGCTTTTTGCTCATTTCTTTTGTTGTAATTTTTGTTATGTTTGGAAATCTATATCTATAGTATATTAAAAGAGAGGACTGACCAATTTTACCTTCACATATTTAGCTATATGCCCAATATATCCCTATTTGATTTTTATTTTTAAAAAAAATAAAAATAAAATCTACAATATATTAAAATGAAGGATCCAAGGTAAACTTGTGAATACCAATTTTACTCTTACACATTTAGCTATATGCCCAATATACCCCCATTTGGTTTACAAAAATAAATAAATAAAAAGGTTGCATTAATATGTCATAAATATCCATATTTGAAAGTTGTTTTAATTGATGTGAATCTTCACGATACCTAAGTTTAGATAAAAACGGAATATCAAATGATAGGGTAATTATACTCCGCTAAAAATCTTATTAATTACACAATCTTATTTTATTCAAACTCCTACGTTATGTTGCCACCAACGTTAAACCAATTACCATTGGTAGGTGATGGAGAAGAAAATGGGGAAGGGAAGAAAATATTTTAAAACGATAATACTCTTCCATTTAAAAAAAAAAATTTGACTACACTTGTTCACTTTATGGAGAAGTTGGATGAAAATGAAAGGAATGACGTTTTGCGCAATCAAAAATGTAATTAAAGATTAAAAGGTCAAAAAATGAAATGTAAGAACGTTTTGTACAATAATAACAAAAAATTTGGGAAGTTTATGCACTAATTATCCGAAAATATATATATGCAAGAAAAATGGTACCTAAAGAAGAGAAAAACAATGTTTGATTTCATGTGCCCTCTTGATATTGTTATATAATTGTGTTGTTCAAATATTGGTAAATGAGAAATTGATCCAATGTGGTTTAGAAAAAAAAAAAAAAATTGCTTATGCGACTGCATAGCCCATTTTTCCATGCGGTCGCATAGCTGTAGCCAAGGACATCAAGTCCCTGTTCTGGTTCATCTATGCGACCGCATAGATGTACTCTATGCGGTCGCATAGAGGAAAAATTCAACCGTTAGATATATTTTTTCAAATTTGTTTGGTACGTTTTCAACCTCAATTTTTATCTTTTGTGAAAAGTTGATACCCACACGAAAGTGTATGAAGGAATTCTATAAATATGAATAGAATTCAGGGTTCATGTATATCATTTTCTCATTCTCATCCCCAAACTCTCTCAAAATCTACTTAGAATTTTTTCATACTATTCTTTTTGTTTCTTATTTTCGGGTTTCAAAAGTGCTATTTGCAACCCAATTTTTGACTTGAAATTCATTAAAGTTATTTGTATGTTGGTCCTTTAGTATTCTCATTACCGAGATGGCGTAAATAAAATTTTTAGGATAGCGTTCTTTGCGATTCAAGTCTTCTACTTTTCTTCACTTTCTTGTTTTGTGGTTTTACATTATTTCCAATTTGTATTCATTTTGGAGGCTTGGTTATCTACTTCGACGAAATTATCTCAACAATCTAAAGGCTTTATCTTGCATGCAATGACAACCGAAGGAGATACAATCGTGGCAATAATCAAACTTATGAATCATGATTTGGTGATGCTAGATCGTTTTGATAGATCGAATCTTACAAAGTGGCAAGACAATATCAAATCCTTGTTAACGACGCTCAAAATCTTTTACATTCTTGATCCGAACTTGGAAGATCTACCTGAACTATCCGACAAAGACAATGAACAATCAAGGGTGGACTGGAAAAAGTGTGAAGAAGATGAAGTTATATGCCGTGGCCATATTTTGAATGCATTGTCGAATCATCTTTATGACTTATACACCAACACAACATATGCAAAAGAATTTTGGTATGCACTTGAGAATAAATACAAGGCTAAAGAAGAAGATACTAAAAGGTTTTTTAATTCCTAAGTACTTTGATTTCAGATTCTTAGACAACATTCCCCTATTGCCCCAAGTACATGAATTGAAAGTCATTGTCAATAAATTGAAAGCGGTAAAGATAGAACTTCCAGAATCATTCCAAGTAAGCTTAATTATTGTTAAATTGCCTTCTACTTGGAGAGGATATAGGAAGAAACTTCTTCACAACTCCAAAGACTTTTCATTAAAGCAAGTTCAAAAACAACTCCGAATTAATGAAGAGTCAAGGGTAAGAGATGGGAATAAAAATTCTTATGTTGACACTTCAAAAGCCAACATTGTAGAAAAAACAACAAAGTCATTAAAGTAAACAAAAAAAAGTTTACTAAAAACAACAACAAATTCAAAAAAGCCCAAGGGAAAATGCTTTGTATGTGGAAAAATCGATCACTTTGCGAAGAATGCCAACATAGAAAACAAAGCAAAATTGGAGGAAAAGTGAATTTCATTGACAAGGATGAAATAATTGCTACTATAAGTGAAGTAAATGCTGTCAAAGGAAAAATTTCGGATGGTGGTATGACACATGCGCCACTGTTCATGTTTGCTATGACAAGTCTCTTTACAAGACATTGAACATTGTTCAAAGGTCATAGGAAAAGGGAATGTTGAATTAAAATTCACATCCGGAAAAGCTGTGACTCTCACCAATATTTTACATGTATAAAATATGAATAGAAACGAAATTTGTTGGGGAAATCGAGAATTAAAAGTGTTTATGAGTCGGAAAAACTTGTATTATCCCGCAATGGTTTATTTGTTGGAAAATGTTATTCTACTAATGGAATGGTCAAGTTATGTACTATTGACAAT
>CAIGRE010232279.1:0-10558 GCA_903798275.1 Fraxinus angustifolia subsp. syriaca | reverse complement strand
TAAACAAAATGATATTTAAAAATTTTGTCAACAGGGACTACCCCACTTTTTTTCTTCACTTGCTCATACTTTTAATTGATAAAATTGCTATAGATACCGATAGCCATTCGATGAATTAATTATAAGGTACCTTGCGACAAAAAATCACAGTCATCTTCCATTTATTAAATGCAAGAAACTGTCATCGCTAATACTTGATATCAAAATAGCAATATAAATTTAACTATCCGTGAATTCTTCGGCACGCTTGCCTTGGGAAGCCAAAAATTTTAACCGAATTGATGTAACTCTTCCATACTCCTCATAAAGCATATAGAAAGTCCAGAAAGTAAACAAGTACTCCATTGATTTATGGATGAAAAACCTGATATCCATAGGAGATGCTTATCTGAAGAGGCCAGAGTTTCCTCTTGATCAATCTTCTCCACAATTTCACCTTTGAACCTCTTCATTAACCAGTGTTTAGAGCTGATCCTCTACATACACAAGAGTTTTATGACCAATGGTAAGTTTCCCATTTTTGCATCTGATGGTCTTCGAGAATACTTGACAAATCAGGAGGCCGTTGAGATTGGGCATAATAATCATTAATCCAAGAGTGGTGTTATATTTTCTTATTTTCTATTCTAGCTTAATTATTCTTTGTTATACACGCTTATTATTATATTCTTTTTGTGTCCTGGTTTAGATTTTTCCTGGAATCAGGGAATAGTTAGAAGACTTCTTATATCAGCTATTAACCAGGCCTGCAAAACAGTGAGATGAAGTATAATGACCTTAAGAAGTTTGATAAAGGGGGTTAGAAGACATTTTCATGATGATATTAATGTTGTTGGTATCATCATAGACCGCGAAATGTTGGAAAATAAGGAATCTGTACCTGAACTGTGACATACGAGGATTTTCGGATATCATTGGACCATCAAAATTTTGCCTGAGGTATTGATGTCAATACAACAAAATCTTCTATCTGAGAGGTTTCTCATAAACTTTGAACCTGTCCTTTTACATGGAGAAAGCCAGATGCAGAAAGTTTTGATTTTCTTCCATTCTTCTCTGAAACCTATCCAAGCATGCTTTTTCTTGACATATTTCTTTGTCTTCTATGATATTTTGAATTATGATACACATCAACTTTGAAGACAGTCATGTAGTTTTGAATTTTATTCTTTTTCCTTCAGTTTAATACTTGTAAGGATCGATAATTTTTTACTCAAGAAATCATTATTATGCTCTTGCTCTGAAATCTGTTCATATTAGTTTTGTATATTTTAGACGGAAGATTATGATGTTTGACATTTCAGCAAGTCATAGATAAAGGGTGCTCAAATAATAAATTTTCAAAATAATATGATTGTTCAAGTCAGATGAATGGTGAAAATTCATGCTTATAATTGGGAATAAGAGCTAAAGTAATCTGTATGGCAAATTCACACTTTAAAGGAAGAAGTCAGATGAGCTCTTAATCCAAACTTCAAATCATAATAATATTTAGAAGGCTCAATTCTTCTATAATTATAATATCAATGGAAAATCAAATACTGGGATCAAATTGTTCCATTGTACCCAGTTCAAATCTTTAATATTAAATTCCCATAGGAAAGAACGAGAAGAAAAATAATAAAGGAATACAAATGACAGGCAGCACTTTCAGCAATCATCTGATGAAAAGCCTTTTTCAAAATAAGATTTATAAGTTCGTCAATGGTCCCTTTTCATCTAGAAGCATTTTCTGTGGACAATCGAAGGTCCAGACTCATCATATTCTGCCTTTGCTATCCACATCTGCATTCACAGAAACAAGAACGGTCTTGCTTCAGAAATCCATGAAGTTCCTTAACAGCTCAATCAAATTGTAATTGCTCACTAAAAGTTAACTTTTGCTGTCAGAAGCCTCAGCTTCTAATTATCACGGTTTCACAAGATTGATTTACATTTTACAATGTTGAACCTAATTATTTGTATGATAAAAATATAGCCTGAGTCATGCATTATCCAGAGAAAACAATAGAAAAGGTGTTTTAAGGAAATGTCAACGGTACCTGCTGGAATGTGCTGAGAGTGGCCAAAATGGAACCTCCAATCCAGACACTGTACTTCCTCTCAGGTGGAGCCACCACCTTAGTCTTCATGCTGCTTGGAGCTAATGCTGTAATCTCAGTCCTCATCCTATTGGCAATTCCCCCAAACATAGTCGAACCACCACTGGCGACAATGTTACCATACAGATCCTTCTTAATATCAACATCGCACTTCATAATAGAGTTATAAGTAGTTGCATGTATACCAGCAGCTTCCATACCAATCATTGATGGCTGGAAAAGTACTTCAAGGCACAGCACCAATAGTGATCACCTGTCCATCAGGTTGTTCATAGTTCTTCTCCATAGATGAGCTAGTTTTTGTAGTTTCTAGCTCTTGTTCATAGTCGAGAGCAATGTAAGCTAGTTTCTCTTTTATATCTCTTACGATTTCACGCTCAGCAGATGTGGTGAAAGAGTAGCCTCACTCAGTCAGTATCTTCATAAGGGCATCAGTGACGTCACGCCCAGCTAGATCAAGACGCAAGATTGCATGGGGGAGTGCATAACCTGGGATTATATGGCTGACACCATCCCCAGAGTCCAGAACGATTCCTGGCAATGAGAAAAGTAATCATATTTATGCCCAGAGTGGTACAATTTAGCAGATTCGAGAAGCCATTTTTTGCTTTAAATACATTGGCAAATGGTAGAATTTCATGTATGGTACATCAACAGTAAGTTAATTCTTTGGCTTCTGACTCTTTAAACAGATGGCACTTAATAGGTCATAGTGTACCGAACAAATAGACTAGGGACTCCATTTAAGGCATGCAGATATCGACACCTTTCTTTTAGTCATCTTGTTTTTCAGTTGGAGGCAATTGGGATACGGAATTTGGATCTGTCATGGGAAATTAGTATACTGAAGAGCCTTCACTCAATCAAACATAATAAATTCGGCATTCTGCCATGTGCAATAAAGTGCATACTGATTTAAGCATATATTTCCAGTATTTTCTTGAGAGGGGTTGATTTGTTAAGAACTATTATAGTTCAAACAGTATTTATTATGCAATTGGAACAAGACTTCTGCCATTGTATTGTAGTTTAGTGACTTGTGCTTAGTAGGAAAGTTGAAAATACAGTAGCAGTAGATCTTTTAAATGTATTGATCTAATAAACAGTTTAATACTATTGCCCTTGAGGAAAAAAAAGTGAGATCAGGGGCATATAGTGCATCAACATATGGAGAATTAAAAGGGACGAATAGTAGGAGTGTTAAAAGTCTCAAACATAATTTGAGTCATTGTTTCACGGTTCGCCTTGGGGTTAAGAGGAGCTTCTGTCAAGAGAATAGGGTGCTCTTCTGGAGCCATGCGAAGTTCATTGTAGAAAGTATGATCCCAAATTTTCTCCATATCATCCTAATTGCTGACAATTCCGAGCTCAATTGGATATTTTAGAGTCAAAATACCTCTCTTGGATTGAGCCTCATCGCCGACATAGGCATCCTTTTGGCACATGCCAACCATGACACCAGTGTGACGCGGGCGCCCAAAGATACTGGGAAAGACAACCCTTGGAGCATCATCTCCAGCAAATCCAGTCTGAAAATTTTGAGAACAACATAAACTATAAACTTCTAACGTCTCTTAATTCATGAATGGAGCCTAGCAGTAAAAAAGATCATTATTGGGAGTATTGGAATAATGAATTGTACAAGTTATTGGATGTTAGGCGGATACCTTGAACATTCATGTTCCATTGTCACATACAATAAAAAAGATCATTATTGGTCCTCATAGTGCATGGATGATGCAAGAGGGTCCCATAGATTATAGTATTAGGTTAGGGGCCTCTTTGTAGGCTACTGACGTAAAAGAGAGTGAATTGGAGACTTTTAGAAAGAGATAGAGGATACCAGACAATATTGAGATGCTAGTTCCGACCTCTGAGGAGAGTGTGTACTTTCTTAGGTAGAGGTGCATAGCTGTTAGTGAGGCGATTTTGAGTGAGGGAATGAAATTGCCTCTGCACCTCTTTCTTAGATATATCCTTAGGCAATATAATTTAGCACATACCCAACTAGTGCCAAATGTGTGGAGCCAATTAGCAGGGGCATTTCTTCTTTGGAAGGAGGTCACTCTTGGCAAGGACATGCCGCATCAGGTTTTTCAAACCCTTTTTCAACCATGGGCATTAAGTAGGGGAGTGATTGTAAGTAATGGTACTGCAAGAACCCCTGAGCTCATACTTTCCCTTCATTTGGGGGACTCCAACCTTCATCAAGAACTAGAAGTCATCTTGGTTCTGGGTTAGGGGGTCGCTGGCAGACGATGGAGGGAGATGTGGTCCTAAAGATAACTGTGCCGACCAAGTATCATGAGTATAGTGATTTTATCTTCAGCTTAAGTGATTTCTAAATTTTCACTATTCTTTTATTTTTCGATTTTTGATCCACACCTTGTGCATCTGAAATTGATCGGTTCAAACTCGAGCCATCAAAGTGGGCAATCATCAAGGCAATATACGAGCTGCCCTCAAAGAAGATGCACTTCAAAAACGTTCTTGGGAAGCGAAACCTCTTTGTGACCCATCAACTAATGGCCACCAAAGGTAACAGTTAGCGGTTCGCTTGTTTAAGAATTTATTTCCTTCATAGTTTTCCTAATTGTTTACCTCTTTGCTTGTAGGACAACATAACAACAAGGAGTATGTCAAACTAGACATGTTCCAGCTAAGACGCCTGGGGAAAGCAAAGAAAAAGAAGCCATTAAGCTATGGTTCTTCCTCTTATAAGAATCAACAGGACAAGCGGCTCACCTTTCGAAGATGAATACACCTCCTCCTCCGGAGAAGAAGGGAAAAATGAGAAAGGAAAATAGGCAAAATCCTCATTTGAGTGGCCCCCCAAGAGTAAGTTGGTGTTATCTAGAACTGTTAGGCCTGACCCTCCTCCCAAACATCAAACGACCATTGAGGAAACACTCTAATAACCCATCTTAGCCGAACTAATTTCCTCCTTAAAGGCCGTGGAGGCAGATGAGGGGGCAAGTTTGGTAAGGAAGATGCGGGATAAGGAGGAGATGAGTGTCCCCTTATAAGGAAAGGCCCAAAATTTCTTGGGTGGGAAGTCTGATGAAATTGTCTCCACAATAATGAAGATGTTGTTTGCTGAGGTTCAGCGAGATGCAAAGATTCAACATAAGTATTGGACTAACAAATATTCCTCGTATGTTGAGACCTGTGATGCGGTCGACATGGTGGAGGCTGAACTCGTCATGTAGGTCTGTTCTCAGGGTTTCTTTTTAAATACCCAGATCGAGGCGAAGCAGTTGCGGGGCTTTAATAAGGAGTACCTCAAAGGGCCCAAGATGTTGAAGCTACCTTAAGCAAAGCCAAGAATGAGGCATCTTCTGCCATTCAGGCCTCTAAGTTAAAGCAAGCTGAGACAGAGTCATAGGTAGCGGCACTTTCCAAAGAGAATGATAAACTGAATAAGGAAACCCATATCTGCAAAGCCGAAGTGAATTCTTCAACGAAGCGTGTTGAAAATTCTGACAATCATCAAAAGATCATTTTGTAGGGATGGCAACAGGGCAGGGCCGGGTTGGGGTAACCTCCACCGCTCCCTTTCCCATTACCCGTTTAAGGTAGGGCGACATTACCTCTTCTACTTTGGTTATAGAAAGCTTAGGAAGGTATTCAACTGGTACAAGCTTTAGCAGCTTCGAATCCTTGCATGTGGCCAATTTTGATAGAGCATTTGCATGCAGATTCTTCATTCTTGGTATCTGGGTCAGCTCAAATTTCTGAAAGCAGAGGAGCAAGTCCAAAACCTTCCTCAGGTACACTACCATACCTTTATCTTTGGTTACAAAACTGTCGTTGACTTGGCTTACCACCAACTGTGAGTCACTACAAACTGTTATGTTCTTAGCTTGCATTTCTTTGGACATTCTTAGACCCGCTAGAAGAGCATCATACTCAACTGCGCTGTTGGATTCATTGAAACCAAACCTCACCGATTAAGTTTATGGCCTTTTGGGCTCTCTAGCAATTTACTGATCGCAGAGATCGTTCCTCCAGAAGACACGTAAAAAATCAACTACCAGGTTGGAGGGTCTGCCAGTTCAATTGCCTCATTAATGTCTGTTGCCTTAGTGAATTTCGCTATGAAATCTGCTACCGCATCTCCCTTCATCAAGCTTCTTGGTTAATATAAGATGTCGAATTGCTCAATTCCATAGCCCCTTTCATTAGCGTTCCTGAATCATCCAATTTTTTAATCACCTACTTGGTGGGAAGGCTCGTCAATACATGTATAATGTAAGCTTGAAAGTAGTGCCTCGACTTTCTAGAAGCTATCATAAGGGATAAGGCAAGTTTCTCCATATTCGTATAACGTGATTCAGGTGGTAGCGGGGCCTTGCTTATATAGTAAATGGGCAGTTGCATGTCATTTTCTTCTCACACCAATACTGAACTCGATGTTTCCGCACTTACGGCCAAATATAGGAGCAGTGTTTCTCCGTCTCTAGGTTTTGAGAGGAGGGAGCTTGTCCTAAGTGCTTCTTCAGCTCTTGGAAAGCCTCTTCGTACTCCTCGTTCCATTGAAACCTTCTTTTTCCCTTCAGAATTTTGAAGAACGGGAGACACCTATCAGTCGCCTTGGAAATGAAGCTGTTCAGTGCCGCTAGGCGACCTGTCAAGCATTGTACTTCCTTGAGCTTGTAGGGGATTTTATATTTAGCAAGGTATTGATTTTTTCAGGGTTGACCTCAATACATTGCTGGTTGACCATATAACCCAAGAATTTTCCTGAAGTAATGCCAAAAGCACATTTCAAAGGGTTCGGCTTCATTTGGTACTTCTTCAAGATTTTGAAGGTGGCTTTTGGGTGCTCAACGTAGTTCGCAGCCATGAGGATTTTTACCAACATGTCGTCAACGTATACTTTCATCGTCTATGCGCTGATAAGTAGTCTCGCATTTTTCAAACCGAAATGAATCATTTTGTAATAATAAAAACATCTATCAATGATGAATGAAGTGTTCTCCTCATCAGTCGAATACATGGAAATTTAATTATACCCTGAGTATGCATCCATGAAGCTCAAGAGTTCGTGACCAGTAGTGGAGTCGACTAACTGATCGATCCTTAAAAGTGGAAAACTATCCTTTGGGCACGGTCGGTTGAGGTTGGAAAAGTCTATGCAAACTCTCCATTTGCCATTGGACTTCTTTACCAAGACGGGGTTTGAGAGCCAATTTTGATATACCGCTTCCTTGATAAACCTATTAGATATGAGCTTTTGCACTTCGTCCTTCAAAGCCACATATCTCTCTGGGTTCAAAGCTCTTATTTTTTTCCTGTGAGGGGTAGACTTGGGATCAATGTTAAGATGGTAGCAACTAACCATGGGGTCTATGCCCACCATATCTTCATGCTTCTAGGCGAACATGTCTAAGTTGCTAAGCAGGAAGCTGTTGAGTCTCGTCTTTTCGCCTAACTCAAGCCAGTTTCCCACTTGTAGCACCTTTGTAGGGTCATTTGGGTCTGCCGGGAAAGATTTCAATTCTTCCACTGAGGTTGCTTGTGAATTTGATTCGGTGACCCTAGGGTCTAAATCCACACTAATGACCCTTTCTTTTGGGGTATCTATCATACTGACGTCTCCCCCTCGTTCAAGGGTAGGACCTTCTTCACATGCATCAACCATTTCAACGTCCACCAATACCATATTCACACTGCGGGGCTCAAATTTTCTTAAGGAGCTAAGGTAACGTTCCCTCGAGCCCATTTGGTTTCCTCATATTGTAGTAATTCTCTTTCGGTAGGAAATTTCATATACATGTGATGTATAGATGTAACGACTCCAAGCTCTTTCAACGTACGTGACCCAACACTTCGTGGTAAGCGGATCGGTGATCTACAATGAGGAATTCCATGAAGTACTGGTGATCCTTCCCCTAGGAATAATGCTGTCGTCGGTGAAACTATATAAGGGAGCAAGCATGGGGTGAGCTCATGATCTACCATCATTTTGTCAAAGGTTGTTCCAAATAGGATATTTACTGAACTCTCGTTGTCTACCAACATGCGCTTAAGCCCATTTCTGGCCACGACAGATCGTACCACCAAAGTGTCACAATGGGGATAATGAACTCCAATGGTGTCCTCTTGTGAAAGGGTTATTGGTGGAATGGTTACTCTTCGAGCGGTACTATTAACTAAGTAGCTCGTCATGGAAGGATCATTTACTTCCCTTGCGTAATTTCTCTAAGCATTTCTGGCCTCCCCTCCTATATATGGACCAGCAATAATGGTGTCAACTTCCCGAATGAGGACATTATCTATATTGGGTGGGAGTTCTCTCTTGGGAATTTGTCCACCTCTTGACCTATTTATTTCCTCCTTGCGCTCCTACTGAGGCGATTCGTTTCTACGATATCGAATTGCCTCATCACGCTTAGGTTCTCTTTCATGCCTAGGTTGAGGCGTGTTCCTTTGTGCAAGATGATTGTTTCTTTTCTCAACAAGGGGGCATGTTAGTTCTTCATGATATGGTCTTGACAAGCAGTTCTTTGTTCTGTGACTGTTGGTTCGATGGTAGGTGCAGTATTGCCTATCTTTAGGCTCCATGTTTCTCTCCTACCTTTTCCCCTGGATTGATTCGATTGTCTTTGAGCTTCAGCTCCGACCTCTTCATATGCCAAAGATGGCACTGCATTTAACGTGGCAGTGGCCAGCACTTAGCCTGAGGTGGGGGTGATTGTATGTCTCGCTTAGGTCCATTGCTGGTCTACCAAATGTGATACAGGACCCATCACTGTCTCTAAGGTGGTGGGAGTCCCAGTAAAGCCTAGTTGCAGTGATCGATGAGCTAGCTAGATAAGTATTGGTTCAAAAATGTCTTTTTGAGATCTAACTAGCTCTTAATACTGCCGACTAGGATATGATTATACCAAATTTCAGCAGCCCCAGTTAATGTGAGATGGAAGACTCTTCATTTTAGCGCTGGCGAAGCCCCTCGCAAAGATATGTGAGTCTTGTAATTGTTGAGGCGCTTTGCCGAATCACCCTTTCCCTCATAATTGGGTATTTTAGGAGGCACAAAATGGTTGGGAACTGGGGCGCTCCTCAACTCCTGGGAGAATGGTAGGCTTTCGTCATCGTCATCTAACTCAAACGAGCTGCATAAACGTCAGAATCATCTTTCTCTGCTTGAACGAAGGGGTCTTGACACTTCCATTTAATTCCTCAAGTTTGCCTCATCTCTTCTTTCTCGCCTATTCTAGGTGGAGAGAGAGGGGGGACCTCCCTGAAGTTCATACCCCGGGTTTTGTTCTGGCTCCCTTTGTACAAGAGGTGACTGGTGGGACCTATTTCTAGACCTTGATGGTCCAATTCGATCGAACACACTGCTGGGTCTTTGTGGTTCGCGTTCTTGAGTGTGTTTTGGGGGAGAATTTTCCTCATGTAGTATGTTATCCCCAGGTCGGCTAGTTGCGTAATTGGTGGAAGTGTCCATCTCCACACCCGACTCCGTTGGACTGATCTCTCTTTTGTGCATTTGGGGGTAACCTGTCGTGTCATTCTCCTCTTCCTCTTGGGGCATCGCTCCTTGTTGAGGCACTTGGTGCCCTGCCTGTTGATGCATTTGCATGAATAGTTGCTGCATGGTGGCATTCTGNCTAATCTCTCTTTTGTGCATTTGGGGGTAAGCTGTCATGTCATTCTCCTCTTCCTCTTGGGGCATCGCTCCCTGTTGAAGCACTTGGTGCCCCGCCTGTTGATGCATTTACATGAGTAGTTGCTGCATGGTGGCATTCTGCTTGGCCATGTTTCTCATATTCGCAGCCATCTCCCCTACTTACCTAGCCAAACATGTTGTGGTACCGTCTCGCCTGTGTTGGTGGTGGGGGTAAGTCATGTATATATTTGTTCGGAGGACCTCTTCTTTAGAAGCCTCATGTTGTCTACTCCTACCTTGCAATCCATAGTGGCTAGAACTCATAGCGTGTATTAGGCTTCGAGCTTCGAGCTAAAGATAGGCATTTTAGATATTTTCCCTTTGCAACAATTCTTTCTTCAAGAACCAAACCTTTCTTTAAGGCTCTGCTTGAGACAATAACGAGATCGGTCCAAGTGTTCTAGGTGGGGAAGACAAGTCGTTTGTACCTGAATCAGTTCGCCTACGTGTAGCTTGTTACCCTATGTCAGCGTATGAGGCATGAGCCCCCGAGCTGTTCACCACGTATGCTAATTAGGCCCCTTCATGGGTCCTAGTTTTTCAAGCCATAACATTAACTACAATAACAATATGATGTATCAAATGAAAATTACGGTGGTAATATAACCACCCTTTTATTATTTTTTTTATGAAAAATCCAATATAAAGAATAGAATGGTTATATTGCTACTATGGTTTTTTTTTTTTCTTTTTTTATTTTTGTTACATCTCTCTATATATAAAAAGTGGCTATGAAACAGAATTTTTTGGTTTAACGGAAAAATTAACGGAATTTTTT